>JADDOH010009991.1:0-153182 GCA_016648135.1 Agrypnia vestita | reverse complement strand
GACATTTAAAACAAAGGTTTGATACAAATAGAAAATAAACTATTACAATTAAATGATAAAAGCCTAAGTGATTTTGGATTACCTTCTTCAGTTTGTACAGAAAACAATGCTACAGATGCAATGGCACATCACTATAATACAAATGATTTGACCGCTTTTGTCAATGAAAACCTGCCAAAATTAGTCCCAGAGCAAAGACATGCTTTTGAGACTATAGTCGATAGCGTGAATAATAACAAAATAAATTATTTTTTTTAGATGCGCCAGGTGGCACTGGAAAGACGTTTCTTGCAAATTTGATACTTGCTAAGATATGACAATCAGGGAAGATAGCGATAGCAGTTGCTTCGTCAGGAATTGCTGCAACTCTCATAAAGGATGGAAAAACTGCTCATTCTACTTTTAAACTTCCGCTATCCGTAAATCTTGAGCAACAATCTACATGCTCTATCCGCAAAAATGGGCCTCTTGGTAAATTACTACAAGACACCTCATTGATTATGTGGGATGAATACACTATGAGCCATAGAGCACATATAGAGGCCGTGGACAGAACCTTAAAAGATCTTAGAAACTCCTCTGCTCTCATGGGCGGGATTATTTTTGTATTTGCTGGAGATTTCTGACAGACTCTTCCCGTCATTAACAGAGGTACGCGATCAGATATCATCAAAGCATGCTTGAAATCGTCTCCCTTATGGACTTCGATTGAAAATTTAAAATAACGGACGCATATGAGAGCTCATCTTCATGAAATCACAGATAGTGATTTCCCACAACAACTGTTAAAACTTGGGGAAGGAATTTTTTCCACTCCGAATATAAGCAGAAATTGTGACATCCTCCTAGATGAGTCTCTAGGCCAAATTTTAATATATGCTGTATACCCTGACATCGAGAATTTACACGAAAAGGACTTTCATCGGTTGTATTCTAGGGCAATAGTGTCACCTAGGAATGATGCTGTCAACGAAATAAAAAATCTGATTATTCAAAAAGTCCCCGGCCAAATAAAAAACTACAAATCGATCGACACCGTGACTAATATCGAAGACGCAGTCCATTATCCACAGGAATTTTTAAATTCACTAAACCCTTCTGGACTGCCACCACACGAATTGACGTTAAAAATCGGAAATCCAATCATGCTTTTGAGAAATTTAAGCCCCCCGAGCACGTGCAATGGGACGAGGCTGCTTATTAAGGAATTGAGGGACAATTTAATTGTAGCGACCATTATCACCGGCCCAGCAGCTGGTCAACTAGCTCAAATACCGAGGATACCGATGATCCCAACTGATCGGCCAATCCCATTTAAACGGCTTCAATTTCCGGTAAAAACATCTTTCGCGTTAACTATTAATAAGTCCCAAGGCCAAACCTTCGAATTAGTAGGGATCGACCTAAGAAAATAATGTTTTACTCATGGCCAACTGTATGTTGGCCTATCGCGGGTCGGAGCTCCTGAAAAACAATTTGTTTTGTTGCCACAATATAAAACAACATCAAATATCGTTTACGGGGAAGCTCTGACCTAATAAATTTAATGGTTTATGTTTTGTATGATCTTTTTACAAACATTAGAAATAAGTATAAAATAATCAAATATTAAAAAATAATAAAAGAAATAAAAAACAATAACGAAAAAATTCATTTAAATAATAATATCCAAACTTTCTTTATAATGTACTCTTTTTAAGTAACCACCGACGCAAAAAGAAGGGTGTATGTGTGTGTGTGTTAAAATTTATAATTTTTGAAACTTTTGTTAAATACCCGTGCGAAGCCGGGGTGGGCCGCTAGTATTCAATAATGTGGTCAACATTATCGATTAATTTATTGATTAAGGGCCGGTTGTTTCAAGTTGGATTAAAGTAAGCGTTCGTTTAAAGCATAGATTTTTGCGTTCTCCACCAATCAGATAATCCGTTTTCGTAAGTATCTATAAATTTTTTACGTTTTCTTAATATTTTCGTAAATATTAAACGAACGCTTACTTTAATCCAACTTGAAACAATCGGCCCTTAGAGCCTTCCATAAAAAACCTTTAAAAATTTATTTGTTACGTTGTGTAGACCTTTTCTCGTGGAACCCTGCCATCACGTCAATATTTACGGAGCGTACAATGTTATATAACAGGATTGTTAAGATAAGGCAAACCAATCCGAATAATCCTGATAGTTCTCTAGAAATATTTCAATATGTAGGAGTAATATTTGATTTGGGCTCTGTATTACAAACAGGCGAAGAAATCTTATATTCCATGATACAATGAAGAGGGACCACCACATACCTAGGGCCGTTTTATGAGCAATAGCTCCCACGTCAGCCCTACACATTCGCCACCCAGTTCGGCATTTTTTATGCTGAAGCGGTCATCCTCCCCACGCCACTTACAAGTGCAAGCGGCGCGGGGATTCGTCCACACAAAACCGCTTCGCTGTTTCCTAGGTGCGGGGATGGGGAAACCATAGTTAAATTGAACAACACCGTAACCATAACCGATCCTTCTGAGAGTAAGTATCCACGTTATAGTTGAGTGTCCTGATTTCAAAATAAAACAGAATTTTCCGCGCAAGCAAGTATTAAAATTGATTTTACACTTTAAATTTTCCGTAATTTCATCATACCTACATTTTGACGTTTGAGAGGTCTAAGGACAAAATGAAAACCACAGACAAGATTTAGTTCACGAGAATTTTATTTTTAGATAAATACCAAATGTTCACGCAAATTATAGACAACAGAAACATAATGCTGAATGTAGAAACTCTTTGTATATTTGTTGTTTAATTTTTTTTATGGTTTGCGCTTTGATTGTGACTTATTTGTCAAAATGTAAGGTGAAATTTTCGAAACATTGAATATATGGCTAAATCCAAGACAATGGTCCCATTGCATATACAACGAAAATGAGTATTTCACTATATTATTGAATGTGCTAATAACAAAATGAAAGATAATTTACGTTTAAATAGTAAGTATTAAATAAGATATTACACTTTAAAGTTTCGAAAAATGCACTGCATATTTTGACATTTCATAGGCAATATATGAGGTTAGGTTAGGTTATTAGGTTTGGTTTGATTAGGTTATTAGGTTTGGTTAGGTTAGGTTATTAGGTTTGGTTTGTTTAGGTTAGGTTATTAGGTTTGGTTAGGTTAGGTTATTAGGTTTGGTTTGTTTAATTTAGATTACGATTATTTTAGTTAGATTAAATTAACAGGACGTTAAATTATATAGTGAAATACTTATTTTCATTGTATGAACAACGGGACCATAGTCTTGGATTATTCCGAATATCTTCTTTGAGTGGTCAATTCTGTTTTATTTTGAAAACACTTAGAATACTCGATACATAAAATACACTAACAAACGAAATGGTAGTGGATTAAATTTTTTCTTAATGTAGCATGTGTAGTGGCTCGCTGATCTAAGTCAACTTGCTAATATCGATACTGTAAAAATATTGTCAATAGAGAAACTCTTTCAGAAGCATGATTTTGTAAATATGTATTTATTTATGTAAGTTAATATATAAATAGTAATCGTCCTTTAAAAATATTCGTATTATCACTGTGTTATATTATTCGGTAACTAAGAGAAAGATTAAAATGAATGTAATACCGCTTCTTTCATGAAATAGACCCTGGCATAATTCAAGATGATGGTTCTTATAACAGATCCTTCTCAGGGTAAATCCTCAGTATAGTTGAGTGTCCTGATTTAAAAATAAAAGAGAACTGAAGCTCAAATAAGTATTATCGCCCCCCTCGGGCCACGTCGGACCTGTGCGACAGACAATGACAGGGGCCAGAGTGCCTCTGTCGGATATATGCGACAGGCACAAAATTAATTATTTCTCGACGGCCGCGTATCGAATTTGAAAAACGTGATTTTTTCCCGGTAGAGAAATCCCGTGGTGACCTGTCGTTCCATTTTCAACTCAAAAACATCACGGATTATATTTTAAATCAACAATCAAAACAGAAGTTTTTCTGCCGTCAAAATCGTATAGAATAGTTGTAGATGGCGCCCCGAACGCGTGTTGTGCAATCGAAATTCAAATATTCCGTCATTCAAGGTCACGCACAAAGTGCGCAGGAAATACAGTTTATTTTTTTCGATTTTCGATTTATTTGTACACGTATACACAAATATTTACGATATGTTTTGCGATATTTGTCAGTTTTTCTTGGTTTATGATTCAATTGAATACTAACAGTGATTTATTAACAAAAATACACGCAATTTTGTTGCGTTTATTTGAAATATGTGTGTGTGTGAAAGTATATCATATTTATGTGTTATGAGTGCGATGTCCCGTCGTGTGCCGTGCCGTGCAATAAAATATACCACACAGAAGAAGATTACTAGGTTAGCATCAAATAATAATAGTAGTATTGTCTCTAATAAACAAATAAAAATGAATCATTATTTTTCGTATAATGTTGCGCTGGCAACATTATCGGAATTGAATTTTTTTTACTTAAACGATAAAAAAATCATTGCATTACGACAATTACGATAAAATAATATGAATGTGTTTGTTTTTTTTTAATATACGCATGTTTTCATGGTTTTTTCGTAAAAAGAAAAATCACAAAAAATTCAGAAAATCTTTGGCCTTGGTGATTTACTTTTATCTATGTTTTTTTGGCCCTCAACAAGTTAATTTAAAGTTTCGAAAATCGCACCATACTTTTTGCATATAAGTCACTTTAAGGACCATAGAATAGGGAAGGGGAAAAAAATATCGATATATCAATATATCGATATTTTTTTTTAAAATATCGATATTTATCGTCGATATATTTTTTCGCGATATATCGAATATCTATATTTTTTTCTGGGATAACCGATATTTTTTTCTTGGGCGACTTTTTAAGTTTTGATCTTCATTTTTTTTCTGGCGACCTTTTTTGGGGTATCTTTTTTCATTTTTTCTGATGACCTTTTTTTGGGTACCTTTTTCACTTTTTTTTGGTCATCGAAATATATTTTTTCGATATATCGATATATTTTTTTTGGTACGTCGATATTTTTCTCCCGATATATCGATATATTTCTCCCGATATATCGATATATTTTTTCCAATATATCGATATTTTTTCTAGTTTAGTCTAGTATCTTTTTCAGTTTTTTTCTGGCGACCTTTTGTATTTTCGATATTTTTTCTCGGATAATCGATATATTTTTTCCGGTGACCTTTTTTTTTGGTCGCCAAAAGCTTATTCCCCTTACATTTTTGAAAAAATAATATCGATAAATATCGATATATTTTTCGCAATGTATATCGATTATTTTTGATACTTTTTAAAAATATCGAATCGATATATATCGATTTTTTTTTCATATACCCATCCCTACCATAGAAAAAATATATACTAAAGACAAAGCGCCAACCACAGAATATAGACCGCGCCAACCATAAAGAAAAAAAATATTGTACAGTACCTAATAATTTTGTTTTATTCATGGTAACACCAAATATTCATGCAAACCATAGACAAGTGAAATTATTATAGTTATGAATTAATAAATTCTTTGATTTTGCTTAAAGAATGTTTGATAAAAATTCATAATTATCAAACTAATAATTATTCATGCAAGAAAAAAGTCCTCCGAATCATCACATTGTTTTAATAAACCGCTACCTGATTTTATTTAAAGAAAACAATCTTAACTAAACCAAACCTAACCTACTAACTGAAAATACATTTTGTACATTTAAAATACCATATTCACCACAGACGTACATGTACCTACTATAATTATAGACTAGTTACAAACCAAAATATCTGCTACACAGAACGACAACACGCACATTGCGGGAGTTGGTCTAGGGGTGTTCAAAATGTATAAATGTCCGCGCGATATATATACAAAATATTAATACAATACACAACCCTGTTTATATTTGTATCTCTCTTACACGCTGCTCTATAACAAAGAAAGAGAAAAGACCATATAATAAATACCGCAATTCGCTACTAACTTCATATGCGTTCGTTGTTATAAATTATGTTTTATTGTCTTTTATTGTACGTGGTTATGAAAATAATCTCTTTCTGACCGATACATTTAGTACGCAATAGAAGACAGCAGAAACATACTGAATACATTTTATTAAAAACGTGTTATTACCAGCTTTTGTCAGACTAATTCAAGTCTGACCACTGAACGCAGATGAACTTTTCATATCGAATGGCGATATTAATAATTGGAAATAATTGATCGGCCGCTCCCTAAATAAAACCAATATAAAACTGACTGCGAAATGTTGCTCGACTCGCCATAAGCACGCACGTACCTGAGTTATAGGAACTGATTTCAAATTGCGCTTTTGATAAGACGTGTTTTCCTCTATTCCAATATTTTATTAATGGCGTTAGCTGTAAAATAATAATATACTTTAATATATAATAGATTTACAATATGACAAAATTTTATTCGTGACGCTTGTCTCGCCTTTTAACAATAATAACAGCATTGATAAATTTCTTTCTGCATAATATAGTAAATATTCTAATTTTAATAATACCTAATTTATATTATCTGATTTGTTTTTTGTTGAATGCCTAAATATCGAATATTTTTTTATAAAAACTAAAGTCGCGTGCAAAATATGAAATTGATGCCCAATGTAGCATGTAGCTCCTCGTATATTGATTATGTTGGTATCGCGGAACTGCGGCGGTTCATGAATTTGATGTCGCTATGTTGGCTGGCCGTCATCCGCCATGACCGCCATTACTACGCCGTCTTTCGAGGTGCTCTGGACGTTTGGTGACGCGTAGTCGTTTGTCAATTGTTTTACTATTCATTACAACATAAATCAATCGGCGAAAATATTTATTCATCAGGATTTATTTTATCTTCAAGACGACAGATCCATGAGAAAGTTGTGATAGGTGAGTTCTTCAAAAGGAAACTAAAGACTAGGATATTTTTAAGCCGCGGCGTCCATATTCGAAGATGATAACCGAGATGCTGTCTACGTAAATTAATTTGTCTGCTGCCTGGAGATTTTCTTCAATTGTTTTTAAAAGTAGGTGGAATTGTTTTTTCCTCACGTTTTAAAATATGTTGTATCCATTTTAGTTACCTTATCCATATCAGTGATTGTGAGGGGCGTCATTATATTTGCAGGAATTAAGATGGCGGCTTGGCCTTTATCAATGAAATGTTATTGGATCTGCGTTTTGTTATGAAGTAATTTGTTGAAAATTGTATACCTTTTGGATTGTTTTGGTTGATTTCCATTTTATTTAGCTTTGTAACATGATAAAAAAATATTCGATAATAATTTATAAAATCAATGTGTTTTTGACGTCAGTAGTACATTTCGTCATTTGTTATTTTGTTCCCCCCGCGATTTAAATGGTTTCTGTAATACCGACTGAATACTTCAGTACACGGCGTATTTATGCGCGTTGTTTGTATTCATGAAGGGAATAAACATTCTTCAAGATTTATTACACGTTTTAGTAAACGGATTGGAGAAACTTTATATATTAGTCATAACATCCGTACTTCGAATACATTATACTTAAAATCTACTTCGTAGTCAAACTTATAGGAGCGGCCCAAATATTTTCCACCTAACCCAACTGAGTGTTGAAAAAATAACTTATCTATTGAGTAGTTACTTAACACTGATTGTATAAATGATTTGGAAAGCTCCATTATAAAGTCGGGTATAGTGTTAAAACAAGTTTGTCCCATAAGTCTTGTTAGTTTGTTTCAGAAGTTGAATATAGTCATAAAAATGGTGTCTCACAGTCAGTTGCAAAAACCATCTTCATTCAATTTTGAATAGAAAATATTCTTTACACTTTCACTGAAATGTTGATGTTATGGAGATAAGGGACATCAAAGTTTTGCATTTTTTTCTCAACATATCTGACTATTTTCTGCAAAACATTAGGTAGCTTATATGGAATACAGGACAAATAAAATGCTAGAAACTTTACAAAAAATATTTTTCAATTTTCTTCATGTTTAAATAGTTTTGTTTGACTAGTATCGACGGCTCCTACGTATAATATCGTAACCCACAAAATTCAATTTTACAGGAGAAGGATTTGAACATATTTTCGTCCGGTATAAATCTAAATATTGCCCAATTTTTTTGAAATTTCGTTTCAACATTTTACTTTATACTGTAGTTTCATAAATAATCACAAAAAAGTCGAAATTATTAAAGGTTTTTGTAGAAATGCACATACGATATTATACTTCGGAAAAGACGCGACGTAAAATATCGTATAAATGACTTACAACATTTTACTTCGGAAAAGACGCGACGTAAAATAACATAAGTGTTACGTACGATAATTTTCTTATGTTATTTTCTCACGCATATTATCGTAAGTGTTACATACGATAATTATCTTATGTTATTTTCCAACGTATGTTATCGTAAGTGTTACATACGATAATTATCTTATGTTATTTTCCAACGCAAATTATCGTAAGTGTTACATACGATAGTATACTTCGTAAAAAATGTGTGATTGTTTGAGATATGATAAAATACGTCCGAAAAAAACGTTATTTATTGCAAAATATGTTTCTTTCTTTCTTTGAAATCAAGATATAATTAAATACATATGAAATACACAAAAAACTAAAAATCGTCGATTTGTGGGTTACGATATTATACGTAGGAGCTGTCGGTATTAAAGCAAATCAATTTTTAATATTCAATAAAAATGCTTTCATGATAGTCTAATGTTAGCCAGAAATATTGAAAAAAAAAATGCAAACTTTGATGTCGCTTATCTCTGTATCGTTCAACATCCCACCCAAATTGTAAATAATTCAAATTATATTCAAAATTGAATGAAGAAGACCCCTAAAGTTTTTGCTACTAGCTACGAGACGCCATGCATGTATGTCTGGGGTACACGGTATTCAAGCACCAATTATTGTGGATGATTCCCTGAGATTACTCTACTGTCGATGGATGTGGTTAACGTTTGTCTGATTGTGCGGTTTTTTCCGACATACTACAATGAGTTTTTGCCATAGTCTCGTTTAAGTGGTTTTCATCGCTAAGATGTGGCCAGATGCGTCAGTTAAAGCAAAAACTAAAAAAAAAACAAAATCCTAAAAGAGATTTCATCATTTAACTTGTTGCTTACCATGTAATGTTGTCGATTCCCCTATGTAAGTATCGTTACTAACAAAAAGATCATTTTTAGTTTTCACATTTTGATGGTCCTCATGTAAACCCAGAAATAATCTTCTCCACAATACAAAATTAAAAAAAAAAAGATTTTCTACTTCAGAGAATAAAACTGATTTAACTCATTTTGTGCGTAAAGCCAAACTTCAAATAGCTCTCTTGTAAAATTATAGTATTCGTAATCTGTAGTGTTTTAGTTTACATAGTCGATTTCATTTCAAATCTTTTTTTTTTTTAAATATATTTTTATTATTCTATTTTTTGTTCAATCAAATGCAACATTACTGCCACTTTAAATATATTTTCAAGACATGCAAAATATCAGAAAAACTAAAATAATCTATTTCTTAGATACTTCATATAAAAGGGGTTGATATATCTAAAGTAAAACACTTATGTACAATGGAGTAGATGAGTTCATGACACCACACACTGATATAGTTATGCTTATTTACGATGCTGTAAATTGTATAGCTCACGATGAAAGACTTACAGTGAACCATCATGCAACATGGATTTGATCCAACGCAATGACAGCTTAACATCAGTGTTTTTGTGGATCCAGATTACCAGAGGTTTCACTGTACATTTCAATTTAACAAGGTGGTGTTTATAGCATTATTTCTAAAATGCCACCATTGAAATTGAAATGTTTCAAATTAATTAAAATTCATTGCATTTAATATTATATGAAAGCATTTAAGACATGCTCCTCTAAATGTGCCTTGATAATATAGATTTTTCTTTTATTTTAGATCAAATTTGGGCTGTGTTAAAGAATATTAGAAACTATGACTCACCGATTCTTTCTTCATAGCCATTTTTAAATCTCATTATTACAAGTCTTGTTTTTTGCGGGCTATAAATGTTTTGTACATATATCAAATATTTGTTAGAGAAAGTGCTCTAAAATTATGTGATGTGAGTACAGTTCATTAACTCATAATCAATTTGCAAGTTTAAATATATTCTGGTTACTTCAATTTTAGGCACGAAGAGATATTTAACTCTGATTTGCTTTAGTTCACTACATTTGTAAGCAACAGGTTATTATAGTGATAAAATGAAAAAAATGGTGTAGGACATGATTCTTATTCTTTCTTTTTAAAATGTTTCTCTGTTAAACTTAGCTTAACTAGAGATACATATTAGGAAATATTTATAATATGGACAGATATTTTTGGCTTGAAGTTAGAGAGTTACCAGATTGAATTCATTAAGTAATTTCTAACTTTTAAGCCGTTACTTCATGGTGGAATTCCATTTTAATGATCTTAATTAAAACACTTGCACTTTTTTCTCCACTATATATTTTTTTATTTGCTCGTACCGGTTTCAGCCTGCCATGGCCATCTTTAAACTGAATTCATTAACTCTTTCATTGCTGACTGTGCGACGTGCATTGACTAATATAATCGGCACACGCATACTGCGCTATTTTTCCATTTTGACCGAACTTAAACATGCCAAGCACTGTGGTTTTGAGTTAATTCTAGACTCAGCACAAGGTGATTTGTCAATTTGAATTGATTTGTAATTTGACATGTTTTGTCAGCAATGAAATGGGTTGAACATAATATTAAGCATGTTTTTAGTCGAGAAATAAGTCAAAATTGCTAACAAATTTTTACATGTAAGTTTGACCAATGCATTGGTCAAGCTTACTTCAAGTATGGGTTAACCCAAAATTTTAATCTTTAAAATTTAAAAGAAGATGAATAAAAATTACAAAAAGACCAATATAAAATTATGCCGAAGCAGTGAACCCTCAAATTTACCAGATTTCGGATCAGCTGGATGCCGTTTTTAGTACATTATAGTATATCTTGTGTTGTATTTAATATCAATGCGTTTCGTATTCAATACAACTTAAGAATTTGAAATGTTTGCGATGCAATAGGCTTGTTTGGTAAAGATTGTAGTGAGAATACATATATTAAATTATTTTCAATAAACTAAAATCAGGATCTAAAACAGTTACAGCTATCCTGTGACACATTGCTTATGGATGGTCATCATATAAGAATGGTATTTCTTTTGGATTCTGGTCAGTTTTGGTGGTCATTGAAGCTTTTTTCCAAAATTCTAAGTAAACTTAAATTTTTTAGATGAGATATGGTATTTTCCTCGAGTAAATAATTATTTAGAGAAGCCAGCCATAACTGTACAAAAAGAGATAACAAAGTTAATGTTTTTCACTCAGTTTAATGACCATAACGATACGAAATGAAATGAAGCCCATACATACTACATACCATAATACTGTTGTAAACTCCTTACTTGATAAGTTTGGCGAAATATTTAAATTTAGAAGCCTTGAACAGACAATTAAAATAATTCAGTATACGGATGTAGTAGAGTACAGTATTTTGGAATTAAATGGTTTCCAATGGATGCTAATTGACGATTTGGAGATGCAACTTGTAGAAATTCAAGACAGCATCTGGGCTTGAGTGTTTGTTGTCTTCAGTACGAAATTTGAGAATTTGGGAAGGAATCGTTTGGAGAACGAAGAAGAGTGCCACCACTAACATAAATTTTAAATAAATACTTGGTTACTGGACATTAGCACCATGAAAAATTTGGCGAAGGCTTTTCCCGCAATTTTTCCCTCTGCATACTTTTGCGAGTCCTTAGAGTGTTGGAACAAAATAGAAAATCAATAAAAGAAGCCGTCTGACGGATGAAGTTAGTAGTGTTTGCTTGGGCTTCAAGTGCATAAGATACCAACCTTCAATTGAAGATTTAACAAATGATGTACAGCATCAAAAAATTCACTAATATAAAAAATATTCATTTTTACCTATATAATAAATATATTTTTTTTTTCACAAAATCTGCAAATGTCTCAAAATTACGGATATTTGTAGATGTCACGCGGCACCAGAGTAAAGCTAGTTTTTTTTTCTGAATTTTGATATCAGCTCAAAAGGTTAGTCATCACTGATCTAAAATCTAGTACTACATTTTTCTTAATTTGCAAATTTCAAAAGTAATTAACCGGTCGTATGCCGCCCGTACGTAATGTACGCTATCTGCACAATTGCTGTTTTTAGACACTTTTGTGATGGTTATATTAATGTAAAAATCAACAATAATTGCTAAGAAGTTACAGTTTCTCAATATACAACACTTAATTGTATTTCAATATTTTCGTTCTAAATATATATAAAAATACTTAATGTTAACACTTTTTTTTTTTGAAAAAAATACACTTTAACGCATAAATAACACAATCGCTGCGCGGTTTAAAGACGATAATTGGAATGATTTTTTGTCCGGTTTACGCAGCCAATGAGGTTATTCGACGACTAGAACTCGTTCATTCAATCAAAAACTTGAGATACAACCAGTAATAAGGTTTAAAAACCCATAAACACAGGTAAAATAGGTCAAATTCATACATGTCTAGGGAGCGCATATCTCGGCCCGGCACACACAAAAGTAGTCACGGAGATCTACACTCCGGAATACGACTGGTTGAATAACAATTTTTTTTTTTTTTTAATTTGTGTTATTTGAACGCTAGGTGTATTTAGATCAAACACATTTGCACTATTAGTATAGAAAATTGTTGCTTTTGTACTTCGTGGCAAAATGAAAAGTGATTAATTCTACGAATTTTTTTTTCGATGTTCCATAATTTTCATTCTAATCATTACATAAGTATTTTACATTTTTCTACAGAATAATGAAAGTTTTGCTACGCTTAAGAGTGTGTCATTACCCAGATAACATCTCGAGAAGGTGCTATTGACATGTAATGGAATAGTCTTTCAGTGTCCAGTACTGCAGCCCGATCCAGACACTACACAAGCAGAAACAGGCTATAATTAATTTACATCAGATAGAACAGAACATTAGGTGCTATAAAATGACTTTCAGACATTCTGTTGTGTATTTTTTAGTATATATATAAATTCCAATTAAGTTACGACATGAACGGCAGCACTGAAGCAAGCAATATTGCTATTTCTGTATCTTGACAGTTAATTTTGACGTTTTAAGTTTAACGGGTTTGAAATTAATGAATTCAATTGATCAGAACGCTCTAAAACATAAAAAAACATCAGGTTATTCACAATTACGAATAACGAGCTGTCTAATTGATTGAATTCATCAATTTCAAACTTGTCAAACTTAAAACATCAAAATTGGCGGTATTACAATGTTATGCAATAACTGTCAAGATTCAGAAACAGCAATATTGCTTATTTCAGAATACGGCCAAAAGTATGACTTAATATTAGGTCCTTACATATGAAAGTGACGTTTAGTATGGGAGGAACATAAAGTCGATTTTTTTTTATTATAATATATTTATTTAATCAAAGTATGTACCATTGCTATCTATGCACTTTTGCCATCTCATAGGTAGTTCATCGATCCCTTTACTAAAAAAACCATTCGGAAGGGAATCAATAAAATCTTTGAAGGCGGTTTGGACTGCCCCATCGGAGTTGAATTTTTTCCTTTGCAAGAAGTTATCCAAATTTCGAAAAAAATGGTAATCTGTTGGGGCAAGGTCCGGAGAGTACGGTGGATGTCTTAGACATTCCAATTGAATCTCCTCTAATTTGGTAGCCGTCTGTTGTGCAGTGTGTGGTCTAGCGTTTTCATGAAGCAGCAGTGGCCTAGAGCGATTAACCAGCCTCGGTTGTTTAGCAGCTAGCTTTTCCATCATGGTTTGCAGTTGCTGACAATAGACATCTGCCGTAATCGTCTGGCCAGATTTAAGAAAGCTGTAGTGAACGACACCAGCACTAGTCCACCAAACGTTCACAAGTAACTCGCGTTTGTTGATTTGCTTCACTCAATTCGTGAGGTACCCACCTTTCAAGCTTTTTCACCTTACCAATTTGCTTCAAGTGGATTAAAACAGTTTTATCACTAACACCGCAGCCTGTAGCTAACTCGGATGTGGTTTGCGATGGATTCCGCTTCCACAATAGCCTTCAATTCTTCATTATCAACTTTGGTCTCCGGCCGTCCACGGGGCTTGTTCTGCAGGTCGAAATTTCCAGAACGAAAACGTTGGAACCAAAAACGCACTGTGTTTTTTTTTTGCGGCACCGTCGCCATACACATCATTAATCCTTCGAGCCGTTTCTGCAGCACTGGTGCCACGGTGGAACTCGTACTCGCAAATAACGCGATATTTCAAGTTTTTCATTTTGTAAACTGAGTCTCGCAAAGAAAAAAACAATTGAGGAAAAAACAAATGAATTATAATTTTCAAAACACAAATACATGAGTAAATAGCTGTAAAAATTTGGATTTGGAATTCCTAACCAAAGAGAAGATATTTGAGATCAAATTTGCCAGTACGGTAAAACGTCAATTTCATATGTAAGGACCCTAATATTTGAATATTACGTACGGAGCTTCAAGGAAATTATTTAAAAAGTTCTTGGATATGATTGACGTCCCTGCTAGTAATTGGCATTTTAATTTTGTAATTGCGTCTTAAGTAGTATGGAAAATATCACAACATAATTTGTGAAGTAATATAGCTGCTTAAAAATTTCATTTTAAATTGTGTATAAAGATAAAAAATTTTTTTTTCAGTTTACTTTAAAGCACAGTATAATGTTACAATATTAATCATAAAAATAAATTATTAAAAACCCCTTAAAATTTTTAAAATAATATCCGTCAAAATAAAATTCAGACAAGAATTTAGCTGGATGAAAAAGACATGAATTTAGTGGTCAAGAAACAATCTAGAGAAGGATATCATGAGCTCGATCCAGGTAGCGAAAATTCCAAGTCAGTAATTTTTAAGAATGAATTGTTCGTAACAAAAATATTCACATAAACGTCTTTTTTTGCGTACTGGAGTATACTGCAAACAAAAACAGTTATCAAAAGTTCAACGACAATGTTACTAATATAAAACTATATATCAAATATATCCTACAAAATTCCCAGCTTCGATTTTTATATGAAGAGTCAGAATACTTTCACTAGGATAACAATAATTCATTCTATTTGGTCAGGAACTAATCTTGAGAGAACACACCAGCTATTTGAGTTTTATGGCTTTCGACCACATGCAGTTAAATAACTAAATTACTCATAAGATTTTATGCTCTTCTACAATGGAGGATTCAGTCTACGTCCCCTGATAAGCACTTGGGTAATAAATTGGCTCAGGGGATTACTCATTGCCATCCCTACTTATCAATGAGTAATACCCTGAGGAAATTTTGCTGCAGTTAATAGACTAATCTGCCTTAGCCGCATTGAATTATGTTTTAGAATTCTACAGCCGTTTTTTACGAGATCATATTCCTTGACCCTTAGCACTCGAGTGCCGCCATAGAGGCGGCATGCATGGTTTGCCGTATTACTCGAGTGCCGCCAATATGGCAGCAAGAAAATAATGTTTGATTTCTCAATATTTTTAATATATTGTTTTTTGTTATTAATATAATATAACCAGAATCACATTAGTACAACTAAATAGTAATTTGACTGAGAAACGAGTAATATATAACATACCAAAAAACTTTTGAGTGTAAAGGGTTAAAATAGGAAATAAAGAGTGTAATATTTATGACTTTACAACATGTTGAGGATTTGATTTTCACTCATCAGTATAATCCTATTTACATAGCACAGGTGCTTGTATCTAGTTAAAGAAAAATCTCGCATACATCAAACAAAATCTGTTTAATGCGTTTGTTCACTGCTGAATAAGAAGTTGTGCCTGCAACAAACCTTGTTAAGAATATTTGTAGTTTGCCCAAATGTTTCAGAACACTACTGGATATTGTCCCAGGGACATCATTAATCAAGATATATTATAGATATCTCAGAGACTAAATTATATATTTTTTTATGTAGGTATGGAAGTCTTTGGGTGTTCATAGGGCTTACAACCCATCGTACAGCTGGCATAAGGCCCGGTTGCGCCATCTGAAGTAAATTTTACTTGAGTAAAATTAACCCGAGTAACTTTTTTTTACCATCCGCCGAGAGTAAACTCGATTTCGGGTTGCTGAAACGTCTTTTTTTACCACTGTCAAACCAATAGTAAGGCTGATAGGGTGCCAAGCGGAATAAACCTCATATACAAATACAGGCAATACTTATTTTTGCGGTTCAAACCATCGCTAAAATAATGCAAAATTAAAAGTTTCATTGTAATGTTTACAAATTTCAGTACGACAATGACAGCGACAAAATTCAAATGACAAGTACCTATATGGACAAATGTCACATTTTCAAATCATCTGTGAGAGGATGGCCATTTTTTTTATCGACGATTTTACCTTTACCCACCGATATTGGAGAGTAAGAAAATATTACTCTTGTATGTACTTCGGTGAATAAAATATTTTTTTATAGATGGAACAACTCGTTTTAGTAAAAAAAGTTACTCGAGTAACTTTTTTTACCCTTGAGGTGGCGCAACCGGGCCTTAGTGATCAATTTACACAATGTAATGTTCATCATTTGTGTGCTCTATCACGGGTGGAAATGGTGAACATTAAATTGTGTAAAGTGTTCACTTAAGCCAGCCGTACGTAAGCCCTACGAACACCCAAAGACTTATACCTACTTTAAAAATATGTATATATAATTTTGTCTCTGAGACATCTATAAGAATATCTTAAACTTTGTTAATTTATGATGTTTAGAATTTAAGTATTTTAAATAGCTTATGCTGCCCGAGGCGTTTTCTCAGCACTGGATGTGTGATATTAAACAGGTCTTTGGTGTTTGATAAGACTCCAATGAGTTAGTTGAATAATGTTTTTTGTAGTTTGAGGCGACTGGTAGCCCGTGCAGAGGATCATTCCGACGTGGGTGACGCACTTGAGTAATTTACTTTATGTATGGCAATTTTCTTAAAACAATGTCAATATTACTGCACATGCGGAATACCTTATTATTGTACTACCTGCCTTACACACGCCTACTACTGAAGCTACGAAGATGAATGACCATATTCACGATTGCACAGAAATTTAAAGATTGTTACAACAATTAAAAGCGAGTTACTGTTTCAAAACACGAAATCTAGAGGTAGAAATGAAGAATTAAAAATTAGGGCAAAATTTTGATAAGTAAAAATATCTATGGATGCATTTTTTTTGAAAAATCTCCAAATTTGGTAAAATTATGTTGATTGTTTGGATAAAACTTGGTAAAAGCTTATTTGATCGAGCCACCATACTGATATTAATTTTTAAGTATGTGGCATTTGCGCTGCGCATTGACCATATGCTGTTTATTAATCATTTTGATGATTTCATTCACCCAAAACAAAAAATCAATCAACAAAAATCTTAATTTAAATTAAATTTAAAACACTGCCAAAGTAGATAAGAAGAATTTAGAAAAAATAACTGAAAATATTTGAATATATTTCATAGAAAGTTCTCGTCTGAGAAATCATTTTGACTCCTTTCCTCACTGTTAAAAGTATATGGTTGAATGTTATCCTCTGAGAAAACACAGATCAACATACTTTTATGTATCTAGGCGTATCCGAGGTGGTCTTAAACGTCCAAACCCTTTTAGTGCTGCACCATTTCCCTTAGGCATGTCTTAAAATGCTAACAGAAGAATTGTTTTTTTTTCCTTAATTTTTAGTACAATAGGAAAAAAATCATAGCTTACTCAAATATTACTTGATTTTCAAAATTCTTTCAGTGGTTTCTCAAGGAAATTTAATAAATTGTTCTAAGAAAACACCATCATGAAAACTATTTTAATAAAATTTAATAAAAGTATAAAATTGAAAAAAATCCACCAATTTACAAATAATATGTTGTAATGTTCGCCAGTACAAATTCCATGCAATCCTTTCTTGCACCGTGCGCAAATCAAATTCAATCTCTACTGCACCACCACCTCAATTACTACACCTCAAATTATGAACTACGAAGAAGGAATTTCAGGTTAATTTTTAATGACAAACCAATATTCTTCTGTTGAGCTTATAATACTGGATGCAAACTGTAATCTAGTCATTTTCTTATTTCTACATTTTCAGATGTAAATAAATTAAGTAATCTAAAACTGTTCGCTCTAAAATATTTAACACAACATTTTTTTTAAATTTTAAGGCTCTGTCTGATCAAGGATGTGATTTCCATTGTACTCATTCTCATTATCACTACTTTTACTCATAACACACATCCACAGCGATCAATCCTTTCATTGCTGACAAAATGCGTCAAATTTTATCGATACAGTTGACGGATCAATTCGAACTGGCAGATTGGCGGCGAACTGACAAATTGCCTTGTGCTGAGTCTAGAAACAACTCAAAACTATAGGGTTCCACGTGTTTAAGTTCGGTTAAAACGGAAAAAGCATGCCAACGCACATAGCGCTGTGTGCACTAGTCGATCATTACAATCAATGCGCGTCACGCGGTGTTAGCAATGAACGGGTTAAGGATAATATCACTCAATATAGGATTCATTGTATATTTATTCTTACTCTTGTATATTTTGACATTATTTTTTCGATGTCGATTTGTAAACGTGTACACGTAAACATGGACACAACCATCTAACTCGTGTGTAAAAAAGCTGATGAGAAGAGTGCCGTCGAGCTTCTTTGATTTTTGAGAGTATGCTGGAGGAGGATGCCGCCACTCAGCAATAAAACGGTTAATATTAAAATCTTACATGCGCATAATTCTTATTTTAAAAATCTACGAATATATCAAAATGATAAAAATTAAAATCGTCGAAAATAGTGTCGGAATGCTTAGTACGTTCCATCCTAAAAGAGTGCTGCAGAAGTGAATTTGTTTTGCAATCATCAATTTCATCACGCTGAGGAAATGTAATCCAGTCGCCAGGCACATGCTGCGTGGGTTATGAAGCTATAATACGGTCAAAGTCGTATACACTTGGATTTTGTACAAAAAGTGGACAGGAAATTGAATGTAAATACTTATTTAAGTCTCTGAAATATGCAGTCCAATGGCAAGCTGGACATTACAGTTTTTATGTACTGCAATTTCTTATTTTATTTTTGAGGCCAAATTACTGTTAAATACATCACTAAAATACCCAGGCTTGAGAAAATCACGCTAATGTATTGTGACGTCACCAGGAATTAAACCCGGAACCCCCAATATATTCCTAGTCGTACTAGGCGGACCGCCGTTTTGATAATGTCATTGCAATATTTGTTAATCCTCACGAGACAATCAACATTTTTTATTTTAGTAAAAGTTATCTTATTCTTTATATAAAAAATGGAATCTAGCTGCTAAATATTTGAATAGGTTTTTTTTTTTACAATTCTGTATTAACTTTGTGCAATGTAATATAATACATTAATAACCATATAAATTAATTTTATATTGTTAACTTAGCACAATTTTACTGAGTTTTTGCAGTTATTAATAGTAGACTGCAGTCTATGCCTCCCTGAGAGTGCACCATTCAAGGTCAGCAAGGTGTGCATGATGCACTACACTTCAGTTTTATTTTCCTCTACATTAGGTCGCATATTGCAGCATACATTTCTCTTTTATAAAAGTCTAAGTGTTATCATGAAATGATATTCTAGATTTGACTATTATTTTTTCTCTTAGCTATCTAGTGGTCGGTTGACTAGGAGTATAAGGCAAAATCTGACTATCAGATTCATTTTAAAAGATGTAAATTATATCTACCAAAAATGCCATTTGATTGCTTATTAGTATTGTATTTTGGTTAGATTATTTGAGAAAAACTAAAATTTCAGATATTCAGTTGTATTCTGGAAATAACAATATTGTTATTTTGATGATCGTTACCCTGGCATAATCCATGAATACAGTCCATATAAACCTGAGCAATGTAATTTTATTTAACCAAAACAATCGTAATCTAAATTAAGCAAACCAAACCTAACAACCTAACCTAATCAGACCTAAATTAGCAAATTTTATCTAAAAAATCCCGACCTAAAAAATTCTTATCATGTAAATCTTGCACCCTGTCTATGATATTATATAAAATAAGTATCAATATTATTTTAAAAGTTGGTAGAACTTCGTTTGATTCACATGCTTCTACCGATTTCTTCATCCAAAGAGTTCACAATTGTAGAAATATCACCTTTCGACAGATGCCTCAACATTACTCTATTTTTGAATGCTGAGGGTAAAAATTACCAAATGACAATCATGTTATTTTCAGAATACCGTCGATTGTCTGCTTTACTACAGATTTTTTTCCATCAAAATAATTTGAAGCTAGTGCGGGATAAGAATAGCCATTTTGGCCTGTAGTGAAAAATACATAGATAACAACTCCGCTTGCAATCCATCATACATAAAGCTGTAATCTAGGTATAGCAGTCCATTTGAAGAGTGTAGCGGTACTTGGTCTTTTTGGGGAGAGGGAATCAATGATGGGATCACTGGTACTCCAGCTCAACGTCCACTTTTAATCGCATGCGAGTAAGCGAACAGCAAAGCTTGCTTCACATAATAAAAGTGAAGAACATTTTTTTCATATGTACCCATTGGAAATGGGTACATATGAAAACATATGTACCCATTTCCAATGGGTACGTAGCAAGAGAAATATACAGCTCAGAATTATCGATGACACGTCTTCCTGATGATGGTGCGTCTTCAGTTGTCAGTACCAAACTTTTTTAAAATATCTTAACATTTCTGGGAGGTGATTTTGATAACTGCATTTTCTCCATAAGTCAAATATTTTACGAGACATTTCAGCTTTGAACAAAGTTTAAATTCATACAGTTAAACAAGCACAATATTATGGGTTGTGATGCAGGTAAAAAATTGCCCCCACACTGAACACCTCACAAACTTCTCCAATTTCTATAAATTGAAATTATTATTTTTTCCTCAACGACTCCTAAAAAAACAAAAAATATTTCGAGGTTTTTCGAATTTAGTAGAGCACTATTCTATGCATCAAAATCTATCAACAGTGTTGAAATATTAGAAATTTAATGAGCGATAAAATAATTGGTTGTTCCCACTTCATACACTACCTGGCGATCTGCTGCTGATGAAATGCCGCTGCCTCGGTCGTCTCAGCTCCAAACAGACGCAATATGGACTAAATTAGTACACTTACTAGGTAGTGTTGGAACGGATGATCGTCGAGAAAAACACTACAAATCCATGCACAATATGGCAATGCTGCTCTGTAGAAGAAATGCATGTCACTTTGTGTATGGGGGAACTACAATAGCAGAAGCCATTTGCCTCGTAAATGTATGTACATTTCTTCAACAGTTGACATATGAAGCAGTTGCATTGTTGCTGTAATACTGAATTAGTTTCTAAACCACATGTGGAAATAACCCTGGCTCCGCAACCCTGAAAATTTCTAGTCCGGCCTGCAAAATATTTAATATATAAATAAATGCGTGTTAATTTTATGATATAATTTAGTATACAAGTTGTAAAAAAGTTCTGAATGATTGAGTAGGTACAGATGATAAATTCTGTCTTTGTCCGTTGATTCAATGATGGAATTAAAACGTAGCCCCAGAACTAAAGGTTGCCTGCGTTCTAAACCAATTTTTATTCATTGCAGAATGAACACATTGTTTACAATTGTCTTTTATTGTTTTAGTAGAAAAATGCGTTTGTAAAAGGTATTACGGGGTGTAGTGCATGCGTTTGAATTTTAAGTTTATGAAAATCCTGAAATTGCATCATTGCACAAGAGATGTGTCTTTACATTGCATTGTGCAAAATGGTTTTATAGTGCATATCTAATTGAAAAATGTTAGAAATTTGCACATAGCTGCCTCCAGGTAGTGTGGAGAGACGAATAGATCAACCCATATGACCTTTTAAAGCTCCTTTAGTCACATCTTGCGCGCTTTGGACATGAACCTCTGGCTATTGATAAAGGTGCTCTAAAAAATAAATGGTCCTCGATAAGTTTTTCACCATCATCGGGTTATTTAAGAAAATTCTCTATACTTGTATAGAGAATTTTGAATAAAACACAACGTTTATTTCACGTTGTGTTTTATTCATAGTTATTTACAATGAACTTCCACAAAGTTAATCACGAAAATTTCGAAATATTAGAGAATTTTCTTTTGATTTAAAGATATCGAGTATAACTTGGTAATTTTTTTAAAAGTTTTAAGAATCTTATAAGTACTAGAGAATTTCTTATTCCTTTTTGGATTCTCTATCTACAATTTTATAGGTTTTTTATATTTATGATTGATAGTAGATTTAACCGCGACACAATGGGCAACAAAATTCGAAACACGTACTATCTGAGATTTCCTGTTGTGCTTTTTAGCCGTATACCCGATTTATTGTCTTGGTGACTTGAAACATAAAATAATTTGTGTGTTTAGAATTAGCAATTGAAAATTTTTCATTTAATATTTTGCTAATTGCTTGAACTAGGATGCACCAAACTGTTGTATTATTGTATTTAAATATCCAGAGATCTGATTAGTGCAGTTTATTAAACTAGTGGCATTTTGCTGTGTTCCATCTGCAGCATTAATTTTTTCATGGCCTAGAATAGATTAATTATGTATATTTTTATGTGTAAAAAAATTACACAAAATAATATGGATTAAATTTAATCTTGATATTTTTCCATTTCACTTTCAAAAGTACCTACCAATTCTATCAGGGCGGATATGGTAAAGGAAGAAAGTAGGACAAAGACCTAATGCAAATTGGAAGCTATCCATGGGTCATGAACGTCTGGGTTGCTGCAGGAAAAATGTGCTTATTCTGCTTTATCAAGTTATAACACACAAATTTAAATTAAAAAACACATAAACTTAATTAAAAAACACAAACTTAAAACGAGTACCTTGTTGGTCTTGTGGTTAGGACTTTCGCCTCGTGATCCAAAGGTCGCGGGTTCGAACCTCACTCCAGACCAGCAAATTAGTCCTATTTTCATAGCACAAGCGTTTAGCTTAGTTTGAAAATAGTAAGAATATTGATGTGACACGTATTCCGCATTTGTATCTTTATTTAAAAAAAAATATCTAAAAAAAGATAGAAATAGCCAAATTTCATTAAGGCATGCTTATACCTAGATAATTTACAAAAGAAGTCGATTAAATCTATCAAATAACCTTTATTTGGTATATTTTCCATTTCAATATCTATGTCTATTCCGTTCTCTCCTCACAACTGATTTAATTAAGTTAATTAATTTTACCGATTATTCATATCAGTGGTACAGTTGCCGGCAAACTTGAAAATTTTTTGGCGTAGTGGGGAAATGCGCAGAAGACAAAATTTGGGTCTCGTTGGTGGAATGGTACATGCGCAAACTTCCCCCCACTACGCCGTAAAATTTCAAGATGTTTGCCGGCTACTGTACATGTCTGTTTTGATAGCATTGATGTTAAAGTAATGAATATGGTTAGTACAAAGTTGGTTATTTATTTAACCCCTGGTGTGCCGCCATGCGGCAAATAATGTTTTCGTTGTCTGCCGCGCTAAATAATACACCAAGAGTGCTATTTTTTTACTTCATTGTTTTTTTTTTTTATTAAAATTCGTGGTTAGACGCCACTAATTAAAATTTTTTTCTTCTTAAAGGTACGTAACTAAGATTTTTATTAGTACTTGTTTTTATCACATTACCACTGTAAATTTTTATACTATAACAATTTCTTTCGACTTATACTAATTATTACCTTACCCAAGGAATGTGATTATAAAAGAAAACACTGAACTTAGATTTGGGTTTTGTTTGTTTTATTTCATATTTTGATAGATTTTACAGCCAAAGGTATAAAAACAATGTAATATAATAATCAATAAACTGAATAAAAAGCATATTTGAAAATGAGCATCATTGTGAGCGCAGATCCGCTCAATAAGGCAAGGTGATTTGAACACAAATTTAGAGTGAATCAAGATTTATTGAAAAGATAACTTTCCAAAATCGTAATCTAGGAAACAAAGTCTTTCATATGATATATGATTCACAATAAATATGAAATAAAATGATAACAATAACCGAAAACAAGACTCGTGCACTACCAACGGACACAATTTTTATGTGAATTCAAAGATTTACCTAATTTTGAAAAAGTCTTTACTTTAAACTTGCAAAATAATAAAAATGCAAAATAAACAACAACTTACGACACCTTTATCAGCAATTACTTCAATCAACAATAAAAAACCATCGCTCACCTTTCGCACCGATCATAGAAAAAATGGATTAACTTTTTTTTTTACACTATTCTGATTGGTTGAGAACCTTTATTCGTTCAGTAAGAATGTACGCGAAGGGATTTTGAACTTTATTCCGTGATAAACGGAAAAAAATGCACGTGGGCATAGAAGCGCGGATCCACATTCCGGCAGTTTACGGAGATGGTGCGGATCCGCGTTCTGGCATACCAAAGGTTAACCTTCAAGCGTTAGCACCCATGGGAATTTGTCCGTTTTTTTTAAATTTATTCGAATTTTGGTGTTATGGGATTAAATGATGTAGTCATACCTTTTATTATTCTCAAATGAACTATTTGGCTAAAGAATGCACTTTAGGTTCGTTCGGTAGTACGTCATGGGGCATAGCAGGTCAGGGTCAAACTACCTGCTCCCGGCCAATCTTCCGCGACAATTCCTTTAAGTTACAATTCCTGTTCAGTATTGTTCTGCAAGTGTGGGCCAAAAAAAACAACAGGACCAGAATGAGCTGTCATACAATTCTATGTTTGCCAGATATGTTTGCAAAAAATACTCCTTGCAACAAATTACTTGTTGATATGGGTTAACTTGTTGATTATTATTATTATATTATTAACGCATTGATTTAGTTTGGAATATTTTTTTATATAACTAGTTAGTTTATTAGGCTCTAATTAATATATTTTTTATTCCAATGAATAATATACTGTCATGGATCACGGTGGTTGGAGACAAATGAAACACTTGAAATTAATTTAAGTTTAATTAATCAACAACGTAACTTTATTGTAATCGCTATTACGAAATTTGTACGAATAGTCACCATTGAGACTTCCGCTCATCTATGGGATATTTCATTAAGTTTTCTAGATATTTGCATGTCTGATTGCACTTATTCATTTACACCGAGCGCCGAGTAAGTACTGTGTAATCTATTTTTGTCAATCGTTTTTAATTCACGCTAGTCGCGGCTTTTGCTAGTATTGTTTCCATGATATCGCCGAGCTGTCATAATAAACTGTTCCGTGTAGAGATTGTCTCGCCATTTATATAGGGAATGTCATTTCGCAAACATACGGGTAAGATCGACTGACTTCTAAACCTTTTAGTGATTTCTAATGATTCTAAAATGTCCAGAGATGCACAAGAAGTTATTTGCCTAAATGCCGCAAATTTTTGGTTAAAAAAATTGCAAAAAAAAACATAAAGGGAAGCTGTGCGGTCAGGTTTCTAGGACAACTGAGGAACACGTGAGCACAGGGTTAAATTATTTTTTATTATACAAATACAGCTTGTGATTGCACTGGACAATTTTTGAAATGATGTCGTAAGATACAAATCTTTGATAAGTGTCAGTTTAAATTTACTTTTATAAAATTCATCTTGTGGATGCATATTGTTAATGTGAGTAATCCCTCAATATATATTATAGATGTCTCACAGAGACGAAACTGTATTTTTTATGAGAAAGTAGGTATACAAGTATTTGGGTGTACATAGGGCTTAAGACCTATTGTACAGCTGGCTTAAGTGATCACTTTACACAATGTAACGTTCGCCATTTCCACCATAATAGAATAATACCGTGTCTAATAATTTTTTAAAGTTATATATGTTTAAATTATACACCACGTTTCACATATGAGTTGCAACAATCCTCAGCACGGCCAAAGCTTTTTCATTCCCCTTAAATGACCACAGATGTCGCTAATGAGAAATCTATATTGGATTTTTGAAGTTTGTTAGGAATATCCTTTATCTGTGAAATTCTTCCGAATTACTAGCATTACACTAGGATACGCCAGAAATATTATTTGAAATTTTATTAAACTCCTTTTTATCAGTAAGTACATATTTTCATTCAGAATATTTTGAGTATGTCCAAATTTTTCAGAACAGTACTGGATTTTGTCACAGGGACATCATTAATAAATCAGTATTGATTGATTAATGACGTCCCTGTGACAAAATCCAGTACTGTTCTGAAAAATTTGGACATACTCAAAATATTTTGAGTAATCCCAGCGTATCTGTACACTATCTTTACATATAGGTAATCGTGTTAATGATGTACGCCACTGGTAATAAATTGAAGAATACTTGGACGGTAACAGGACGTCTGCATTGACTTAAATGTCCAAATTAAATTAAATTAATATGTGTCTTTGGTGGTCCCTCGCTGTGAGGATGACGTCTGCCAAGGTTCATCCATTGTGAGTCTTCGATTGACGATAAATGTGGAAATATATAATACTTTTGAAAGAGATTGAGGTGTCAAATTTCACCTGATAGCAGATAAATGCTCAAGATATTAATCAATTAGAGTTTATGCATTTTTAATATCAATATTGTGAAAAAACGAAGAAAGGTTTGAAGAAAATCAAAACTGCCTTAAAATTTGAACGATTATGATCAAAGCAAACTGCTCTGCGGTAATTTTTAATTTGCCTTTTAATCCTCCTTCGTTGTAACGGCCACTGCAATACTGATGGTTTATCAATATTGTAGCATTTTACTCCTACGTAAATTAAAAATTTAGAATGGGTATGCGTCTGCTGCAACTTAACTACATTTTCTAAAAAAATTAGGTTTAGTGACATCTGAAAAACAGCTTTAAACACAACAGAAAAGAGCCACCGATTGGAGAGATATTTAAAACTATTTTATCAAGAATAATGATAGTCATTAATTCAATTAATTGTGTATTTTTTTATATAATTTCAAAATAAACTGTGCGATCAATAATGATGTTTTATTGTTAAACTTTAACCTTTTGATTCCTTCTATCACAAATAAAAGAATCTCCTAAGAAGACTGGTTTATTGCTTTAACTAAATTGATCCTGATCGTGCTATTTTGTTATCAATTGTAAGACTCCGAAACGCAATATCGAAAGACATTTTCCTTCGTTATAGGTATTAAGAAGCAGAAAGAGGCGCCATCATGAGTGTTATAATAAGACTTCAGAATCTGCCGTGGTCTGCGAATGCCATGGACATCCGGACCTTCTTCCGCGGCCTCTCCATCCCCGAAGGAGGAGTGCACATAGTGGGCGGAGAACAAGGAGATGCCTTTATTGCCTTCAGGTATAACAATATTTCATTTGAGGTGATTACAGTTTAAATGATTCGATCTAATGAAAGTTCTAAAAAATTGTGGTTTAGTCGTTTTCGAACCAATGGAATCAGATTTTCTTTACACAATAAAAAAAAAGATTGAGCAAAAAGATAATTTTGTGGGCTCAATATCAAAATTAGGATGAAGATACTCTGTGATTTACTTAAGCCTGGGTGTTTTGTAATGTATTTCGCTTCTGTAATTGGGCCTCCTGGCCCGTAAAAAGCATAAAAAGAAAAGAAAAAAATATCTTATAAAAAAATGCTATGAATAAAATATCTGGTGATATAATGTTTTTTTCATTGACATTATTTATTTATCTCGGAGGTAATCTCATTTAGGGTTCAGTAGTGAAAGGGGAGAAGGCCTTTAGTAAGCATGAAAACTTATAGATTTTGATTTTTAAAAAAAATTTAATATTGTTAAAAGCAGCAATTTTGCAATAGTAAATATTAGTGTGTGAAAGCGAACACCAATTGAATTGATTAGGTTATAGTACTATTTTTGTGATTATTATAATACTGTGATTGTGATATAATAAAATCGGTTACCATGTTATGTTTTGTATTTGGAAAATTTGTATTTCTGTTATTCATATTTATGAGGAAACCCTTGAAAAAGAACATATTTATCCGATTTTGCCGTAGGTTAACGAATTTCTTCATAGTTAAATCTAGATTACGAATGCTAATAGCTTTTTTGTTGGTCGGTACTATCAACTAATAAGCAAAGCATCGAAAAAACATGCAATTTTCTGAAAGAAAAATTTATAATTCATCAAAAACCGATTTCAAGATTAAAAGTCAGGCATAAGATTGAATTTTTTTTTTACAAAATCAAAGGTAAGTGAACATAGAAGAATACTCTGACAGTACAATGTAAGTTACGAGACACTGTTTCAGAGATCCGGGGAAAAAAACGCCATGTTCAAATTCTGTACTCGTCTATCGACTTTCGGAAATTTGACTCGCTTGTAGGTCAAGAAATACCACAATTCAATCGGTCATTGAAATTTATTGCATTATTGAGTGATTAAATAATTATTACATTTAATAATGTTTTAATAATTTATCCTAATCACAAAACGATCAATACCTGTCTTGCGAATGTACCTAATGTAAATAAAAGGAAAAATTATTTGTATCAGTCATAAATATGACAATCTATTTATCCACTGTTGAAAATATAAAACTGAAAAGTTATCTGTAAACTTTTGGTCTTTCTGAGAAACAGTTGGGCCGTCCTGTTGATAGAAAAGTGACACGAATAAAAAAAATGGAGAATCGGTTTAATTACATATAACTTAATCAAGTCTTACTGTAAAATGACTTCGAGGGAGCTTTATTGTGTCACTCTTCTTTCAACAGAGTGAAGTGTGTACTCTGAAATATTCAGTACAATGGTTTGAAATGAAATATTCCTACTAGATAGTATACTTAGTATATCTTGTCTTGATATATTAATCTAGCCAAGCACCTCATTTTCCACCTTAAACGATCAAAAATATGAGTGCAAAATGCAAGTACCTACTTTTTGTTCTGAATATAGGAGTTTTCTAGATCAAGAATTTTACTTTCATTAATGGATATTAAGGTAGGCGGTAGAAAGTATGTGTCGAGAAATTTATAAAAAATATTTTAAATTTTTGGGTGAATTTATGGAGGTGTCATTCGAGTGCGACTGACAGTCACAATTTGTTTCTTGCTTAAATATGCAATATTCTCTCATGCGTCACACATTACATGTGTCATACACTTGACAAAGTATGATAACAAATAATTTTTGATAATAATGATGTGTTTACACACTTTTCATTTAATTACTAAATGTTCGACTCTAGAAAGTACTCTGATATGGATTTTCATTTTCATTATCCTTTCAATATGAAACAATTCCACGGCATCATTTCAATCTACCTAGATTTGGGACATTTAAATATGTACATACATAAAACATGTTGTGTTTCATGTCAAGTATTATACTGTTTTTTATTATACAAGTTTATAAATAGTAATATAAAAATTTCATCTGAATTTAGAATTTAATATTTTGCAATGGAATGGAATTTGCATCAATAGAAAATAATTTACTTTCGAATGAAGTAAATATAAAAACAAGATGTACTAATATTACAAATATTGGCAGTTGGATGATGATAATTATTAATTAAGGTATTATCATAAAGACACAATCTATTCAGTCAGGAATTAAACTCGAAATCAAGATCAAAACAAGGGCTTAGGATAGGAAAGACAAAACATATGGACCAGAGCACAATCTCAAAACTACTATTCTGATGGACTGGTTTAGAATGACTATGGAGTCTACATAGGGCCGGTTGTTTCAAGTTGGATCAAAGTGAAAGTTCGTTTAAAGCATAGTTTTTTGCGTTCTCCACAAATCAAACGATCCGTTTCCGTAAAAATCTATGCTTTAAACCAACTTTTATTCTAATCCAACTTGAAACAACCGGGCCATAGATAACATCGGCCATCACCGTGCCATCATTTAAAATTATTACTATTTTTTTTTCCTATTACTTCTTTCAAATATAAGTTCAAATATCCGGAGACCACTGATAATTACTTATGGAGCAAATTTCAACAAAAAAGTCCACGATTTGTAGTGATGGGCAAACCTTTATTTTAACTGGCTACACATGGTGCAGTTATTTGAGATTTCTATCCGATTGTGTCGACGATTCGTGACTGAGATAAGTGCTGTTTGGTACCGGTGGTTGCCTGTCGAATTACAAAAAATCAATTTTATCAATCAATATAATTAGATACAAATCTCAAATAACGATTTGTGTGTCACCGATTAGAATACCATCATTAACAATTTCAATATTAATCTCTTTTTTATTAAAACTCAGCTTTCGGTATAGTGATGTTGCCAAATGATTGCCTGAATTATTTTGTCTCAGAATCAAATATCTGTGCATCTTTGCAGAGTAATGTTAAGTCACAAGTAATTTGAATAGCTTTTTTGAAGCCTACATGTTTAAACATGCTATTTACATAACAATCGTTGACAAATCGTTTCAATCATGAAATCTACATCTCGACAGTTATCGGGAAATGAGTTCTACCTTTACCCGATAGTAATAGATGAGCATTAGTATGCTTGTGCTAGTATGCTATATAATCACACTACACAGTAATGCTAGATTCCATGCAGTCACATGCTCAATAAGAATTTCTATCAATAAATAATAAGTGATTAATTGCAAACAAGTACTGTCGGAAGACAGTTTATCTAGAAGTGACGGTGATCTTGGATCTCTACACTGCACTCTGTCTGCCACCCTGAGAAAGGATTGGTTCATCCTGTGACGTTAGCTGCGAGCGAAGGACACTATTTTTTTTAAAATTTGACTCAGAATTCTCTAAAGCAAAGTTACGTTATTGTATTTACTATTTTATTGGTGCGATAAATCTTTGAGGACCTGGGCTATTTTTGTACATTGTTAACCTGCATTTATGCAGTGGAGGTGGGAGCAGGAGAATTGCCAGCCAAGGTGGTTTACAGTTTTCTCAAGGACCTGGGACTAAATAGATCTTACCAGATCGTACCACCTCTGGTTACGCAGATCCGAAGAACAAAACTAAGGGCTCCTAATGCCTCTGAACACGCATAAAATACACTAATCAAAATGATACTTAAAGGACGGAGGGAGGGAGGGGATGGAAGAAATTATATATATGAACTTAGCCATGGCATAGTGGATCCTAAAATCTGCTAACAACAAGTCGTAATCTCTGTGACTTCCATATCTTCCTTGCCCCGCACGTCCGGCCCAGATTTGGGGACAGATCCATTTATAGTGAGTCCGAGTTTGCTAATTTTACACAAAAGAATGGATCAGCAACGGTGCATAGACGATATGCAGGGTGCTTATAGCTAGTAGCAAAAAAGGTGGTTTCCTGCCTTGACCATATCAATAATAGTTATGGAGATATGCAATATCAAAGTTTGCATTTTTTATTTTCAATATTTCCGACTTATTTTTTTTTGCAAAAATATCTATAACTATCACCGCAGTAACTTATATTGATTATGAATAATCCATTTGCTTCAATAGATCTCAAATAAAATGATAAAAACCTTGGAGAAGTTTTTAATTTTTGCATTCTACCATGCGGATTTTGATTTTTAGTGATGATGATTTACTAATGTCTCCCTGATTATTGGGTTGATTCTGCAGCCTGATAGCTAAAATTGTTAGTATTTCATGAGGCGCCTTCATCACTTATCTAAATTCTGTCCAGTTCCGCATTATAGACAGAGGTTAGTTTCCATTTGATGCATCTAATTTGATAAATCAATCATAAAAAAACTTTCATAGGCGATGTAACAAATACATGAGTTGTATTAAAAATTTTATTTTCTCTGATTTTTACAAAGCAATCCTAACACATTAAATGCCAACACAAGTATGCTAGTAGCGGGTTTTAACACGAGTGTTGATAAGTACTATTTTGTAGTATATCATATAAGAACTAAATGACTTGAAATCACAAATAAGCAATGGAATTAAAGTTTGACAATTTGCAATAAAAATGAAAAAAATAAATTAAAAAATACTTAAAATAATATGGAATATGGAATCTTATAATCTGTACAAATATCTTTAATTTTCAATACAAAAATCTTATGAACTAGGTAGAAATATATTAAATTTTGCAAAAAAAAATTTTTTTTCAATATCTTATAATTGAGCCCTTGCCCGGAATAACGTATCCAACAAGGGCAAGAGCTCAATTATACAAAAATCCTTTGACTTTCAATTCAAAAGTTTTGCAATTTATTTTTCTTTTCTTTTTTTAATCCTATACATATTTCAATATGAATGAATGATATTTGGCACACATATAAGCTGATTCTTTACGTTTTTATCAGTATGTTGCCGATCGGTGGTTCGAGCCCCATTTCAGGAGACCAGCAAGCTAGTTCTATTTTCATAGAACAAGCATTTAGTTTTACAGTGCTCGAGAACTTTAACTTACATGTACTTCGACTTATGAGTACCTACCGCAACTTACAAATACCTCGAATTCAAGTATTTCGAGATACAAGTGATTTTTTTCAAAAAATTTGTCTTGACCTACGAGCAATATCTCGACACATAAGATAACTTAATCATTAACCTTTTAAATGCCAAGGGTTTTAAAAAATATATATTAACATACAAGTTAATGGCAGGTTTCAGTACAACACTATTGATGGTATTTTAACCGGTTACACAATAACCACTTTTTGAGAATTGTATCTGATTGCATCGATGATTAGCAAATAATTTTTCGCAATTCGTCGGGCAACCATTGGCCCTATACAATAGTTATGTCTTAGTTACCAATCATCAATACAATCAGATACAAATCCCAAATAACTACCGAAAATAACCGGTTAAAATAACGGTTTGATCGTCTATAAATTGCTGGGAGTTAACATCCATACACAGCCGATTATCGTGAAAGTCGTTGAAAAGTGGGTGTAATAGCTCACATGGTTTGGCACGTAAGCACGCTCATGACATTTATGCATGGCATGGCAGTTAATAAGTGTTGCTTTTTATGCACAGACTGCCAAACATGAGAATTCTCACTACGCATTTGCTTAAAATACCATCTCACCATTTTAATGTGTGGTAAGGCAAGCGGTGATTTAAAACATAACAGCCTTGTTCGTATATCTTTCCGAGAATCCACAAGCCTTCAAGAAATTCAAGGTACAGAAGAGTCAGATAAATGTTTTGTGGAGGTCCAACGGCAAGGCTTGGGTGACTCGAATTGTGTAGGTTGAGTGGAAAATGATATTCAAAAGCTGGGGTACAAAAAAGGCCGGGAGCTGTCCACCGAAGAAATAATAGCTCTGCGTCACAAGCAACAGCATGCAGCTACAAAAGAAAGTATGTCTGAGAAGAAACAGGCTGAAACATTTGTCACTTCAAAAGTGATTAAGGAAATCCTTAAAATATGGGAAATAGTGCAAGATTTCATAGAAAAGAACCATCCAAATAAGGCTGTAGCAATGCGAGCAATACTTTTTAACATTCCTGGTTAAAGTTCCACGAAATAAAAGGTTTTATTGAGCCACCACTGATGAATATATTGATAAATTTGATTATGTCACTCTTATAAATTTAAATATTAAAAAATGTATGTATATTTGTATAAATTATTTTGATACAAATAATTTTGATACAAATAATTTTGAATCTCAGTACAAGTTAATTGAGTTTCCTTTGTTTACTATGAGAAAATTTGCTTAGACCTAGAGTATTTTGAGATACGAGCGTTTATAGAAGACTCGTTTACATTTACTCTCGTACGTCGAGGTACTGCATTTGAAAATAGTAAGAATATTGATGCGACACGTATTTCGTGTTTGCATCTCTATTTAAAAAAAATATTCTTTGGTAACAACCTAATTTTGGTTTATTTTTAGCATTCAATTGGTTAAAATGTTTAGTGTAATTTTGAATGCTGTTAGATTTATTAAACGTCAAGTTTAAATAGGGGCTCTCACAACTCTCAATGGTGCGAGTATATTATCTCAGAGACTTTTCATGAAAGCGCAGTAGAAAATTGAGAGCCAAGTGAGCTATAATTCTTTGCGGCATTTAATTTGTATGCACCCGGTACATCCCAATCAACAAATCTCTGAGTTGAGAGATTAAAGGCTTGTCGATGTACAAGTCCCTTTGAGTCTGTTCATTTTCGGTTTGGATATTATCAGGGGCATGCAGTGAGAAGATTGCAGCAAGACATTTTCATAAGCGTATATTTTGAAAAAAAATTGAACTAAAAGATATCTCGTCATGTTTCTGTCGCATAAATATTTTATTTCCAAAATATTTGTCTGCGTAAAAGTCATGCTTCAATGTACGCACTGCATGTGTCCGGACATTATTATCCATAAAATCCACAACTAGAGGTCGCTGAGATCAGGCATTGTAAAGAGTTTAATATCAAACTAAATCTGTAATTATGTTAACAACATTCGATAATGTTTCTCACAATTAAGTTATTTTTATGCGTTTCAACCCTTTTATTAATTTTTATCAGAAAACAATTATTATTAGATGGTAAGGCAAGCGAACCTAAATGACTTGAAACATGCAAAGAGCATATCTTCAGGTTGTAGACGGCACTTGAGACGGCATTTCCATAACATAAAGAGGCAATTAACAGATAGGACCTGGGATGATGAAATAGCGAATACAGTTTTCTGTCTCACTAGAGGTTCTACAAGTCACAATGTAGTTCTGTAACCAAATGTTTATTTCAAATGCATACTTATCTGACGGATAAGGCAATCAGCAGGATGACGCTAATCAGAGGTCATGAAACACAGTTTTATCTATGGAATAATACTAACTCGAACACCGTAGGTGATAAAAAGCCCTGGCTTAAAATTGTACCTAGAAAATGTAATACAATATACTGTTTTATGATGGTAATTCAGTAGGCCGTCCCTGTGTCACAATAGCATTGTAATATAAATTTGCTGTAGAGTTTTATTCTTACAATTATATTTAGTTCATTTAATCAAAAATATCACAACATAAGATGATAAAATGGGAAAATTTTAATTATTCAATCAAAATGTAGTTTATAAACATTTAAACAACACAATAAAATATGCCAATTTTATCAAATGTGTCTATGGCTTGTGTCCACGTAATGAGAAACAGTGAGATAAATCATTGTACATACCATGTACACATGTCGAGATTTTGATCTGGAGGCAAACGCAGAGATAAACTTGAGATTGGTAGACAAAATCTCGAACCCTCGTACACAATGTTTGAATTTACACCGAGAGTCGACACAAATGTCCCCTAAGTGTTTTTTTCTGAGGTTAGATAGAAGGCATCATATTCACACAACTGTCGAAGGCAACATCAATGGTCTACGGATTGATAATTGATGTACAGCAAGTGTAAATTGTGGCATGAAACAGCGAATCTCTGAGACATAGTGTATACATAGGAAATACAAAAGTTAAGAGTTGTCTTAGCTTTTTGTAGTAACATGGAAGTAAAATCTGGATGTCAGAAATTGCTCTGAAAAGTTTCAAAACTAGCACAAGGCTTGCGATAATAGTAATAATATATAATAATTGGATAATTTATATAGCGCCGTTTTCGTGAGTACCCGCCTCAAGGGCACTTCTTACACACTAATTCTTTATGATATTCGCATATTAATGCGCGAAATAGGTTTAAAATTTACATTGTCAAAGGCATGCAGTATACTGAATGGGTTGGTAGAGAAAAATTTAACGCAGATAAACATTGGATTGAAATATTGAAAACAAATTAAAACGAAAACTAATTATCCTACAAACCTATTTAACGTTTTTTAAATATAGTGCTCTATTGCTTAGTACGACTACTCTAGGCGGGTCGTGTCCCAAGAATGCATCTAAGATAACCACATGGAATTGGACTAGTAACTCCCAAGGACGCAACCACTCCACACTGACAAGATGTGAGTGATAATGTTGAGAGTGACACAAGAAAACTGGCTGTAAATGACCGGAGGATCTGCTGCAGTGAAAGAAGGCAGTGCCGTTAACTACTGCTTGAGAAGGCTATGATTCTCAATGGATGAAAACCACGTGATGATGATGGTGATGATGATGCATCAATAGCAGACACTGAAACTCGGTGTGCCCAGATAATAATTTGCACAATTTTGCCAGTTTTATATTCCGCTACAAATTATTGTTTTGAACAGTTTGACATAAAAATTTAAGAGGTACAGCTTCGTTGATTATTTGCGGCATGCAATGCAGCACCTTACAAAGCGAACATCGCTAAGATGATTCAGTCTTTATTTGGAGACTGCACGCAGAGTAGTGATGCTCAAACCAGTCACACATGGTACAGTTATTTGAGATCTGATCTATCGATAATTGGTAACTGAGATGTACAGTAGCCGGCAAATATCTTGACAATTTTCCCCCACTATGCCAAAAAATATCAAGAAGTTTGCCGGCAACTGTAACTGTTATCTAGTACAGATGGTTACTCGTCAAATTGCGAAAAATCAGTTACCAATCATCAATACAATTGGACACTAATCTGAAATAACGGGTCGTGTTAGTAAAATAACATCACCAACCCAGAGTAGAAGAATGATAAAAATGAAAACATTCAAAGAAAATCAATCTTTTAATATCCTTTGTAAATTTTCCAGCTCTACTAATATTTTTGTAGAGTTTATATTGGTAAAGCTAATTTGAATTTTATTATTATACTGAATCAATAATTATTTTCATTCCTGTACTCTGGGAGATTCAATAATAATTATTGAAAATAATTTACAATAATAACATGACATTATTGTGAAATTATCACAAAATAGACATAATATTTCTATGAGAAACAGAAAGACAGAAATGTCTAGAAAGATTCTAAATATCTATGTCCTTAAGGATGCGAATGAGATTTCTCTCGGAGATTCGTAGCGAGCTGTGATTCATCGCTGCTTGTATTTTGTATTCTGAGTATGACGACAGTTGCAATTTCTTTTACGAGAGATAAAAGTCTCATCTGTGGAAACCGTTAAAATGTATTACACCGCCACCTCTCGACACCCCTTCTCTGGATAAGAAAATTGTTATAAATGGAGATTGTCATCCCAGCACATAAAACAGGACATACTTAATTATGTATGTACACGTAAAGTTTCTATGAAAAATGTCAAGACATTGATCAAATGTCAGTATTTCTATCATTATAATCGAAATGTTTGCTTTAATTTAATATTTGGACACTTTGAATTAAGAAATTAGAAGATGTGTGTGAAACTCGTGACTTCCACCAACTTCTAAATATTATTAGTGCCTACTTATTTTATACGGGGTATCTTGTAGCTAGAAACAAAGACTTTAGGGGAGTCTTTTTGATTCAAATTTGAGTCGAAAATATCATTCACACTTTGGGTGAAGTATTGACAGTTACAATGAGAGATGCGTTCATGGAATAGGTGTTGCATCAATAATCCTACTATTTTAAAACTAAGCTAAACGTTCATACTATGATTTTTATTATTTATTAATTAACGCCCTTCAGGGCTTTTACAAATAATAAGGTACAGTGCACATTAAATTAATGAATACTTTTAACAATACATAGTGATTTCCCAGGAAATATATACAAGAAAATATAATATTATAAAGCTGAAACAAATACATAGCAGTAGCACAATACTAAAAGATAAATGTAACATAAAGTAAAAAGCAAGTACACTCGTCACTATCTAAACGAAATCCAAGGAACCGAGCAATTTGTTTTGTTATAGAGTTCTTCATTATAAGGAGTGAGGAACTAAATTAGCTTGTACCTGTTTAAATAAAGCATGATTTATTTATTGATCTATTTAGACTTTGGCAGATATGGTTTGAGGTTATGTGTATTCGCGAAGTGATCAGTGTGATTATGCACATCTGCCGATACGTAATCAGGTCTGATGCATGTTGCAGTGAACGCTGAAGGCGTGTGTATGAATGTGCGTTGATGTGAAGGTGTATGACAAGGCTGAGCGGAATGTGATACAGGATGAATAGACGGAAGTGCTCACACTCAACTCGTTATTTATTGAAGACACAAAATTTACATGTTGGCGAAATCGTTACACAACAATATACTCGAGCGTGCCAGGTCCGTTTGGCACGCTCGAGGGACTGGAGTCAGGGCAGGCCTAGCCCTCCAAAAGACCATTGTATTACGCTAGTCAAAAATAATTATACTTAAAAAAATAATTTTTCAATTAATTTGGCCGCATCCTAAACTTGATTTTTGAGCAACGCTGTTGGGTGGTTCGTGCTCCTCTGTGCTTTCGTCGATCCAACTTCTTGATCCTACTCATTTAACAATTTTCAAGATTTCTTCATCACTCATCTCAACTGATGTGGCCAGACCATCATCCACTCCAGCAAAGCTCTGCAGCTCTTTGTGAGTGAAGGTGACTGATATAATAAATGCTGAATCCACTTAGCGGCAGTTCCTGTGGCAGTTCACATTCTATTTCTGTGAAGTAGCCAGATTGCAGCCTTGCGTGGTGAAAAAAAAGCTGGATGTCAGACAGACAATGTCACTTCTTCCTAGACCTTTGTCAGTGCATCTAGAATTTTAACAAATCTTCCTGTCAGATTCTGTCCCCGGCGATAGATGAATCGCGCATAAATTCCAAGAAAAGATCTATCCAGGTATTCCTATTTCGGCGGGAGTATACCATTTTTTCCCGCTATAGGGAGTGAGCCATTTCATTATAGATTATATGTAGAGTGAATTAATACATGGATTCTTATAAAAAATCAAATAAGTCTGGTAAATGTTTACTTTATACAGGGTTTTTCGTTATAAGGAGTTTCTTTACAGAGAGTGACAACTGTATATAGCAAAAGCTTATAGAAAGCATAATAACAAAAAATACAACAAAATAAAATAATAATGTAAAATAGAATGCAATAGCACAAGTTACGCAAAGCATAATATAATAATTTTTTTTACATAAAACTTTGTTATCTCACCCCATCAACAACCAAGTCCAATCTGACGAATACTAGTAATCTTTCAAAACACCTTTTAAAATATGTTTAAATATTATAAAGTTGGCGGCAAAAACTTCAAGCTGCTCGTATTTGTTCACTAGTCTAGGAAGCCTTTGCAGTTGGGAATGAAAAATGTATTTGGTTAACCTTTTTTTAACCAAGGCAAAACCTGCATGACCTGTTACGCAAGATGGAACACGCAAGCATTTACATTCTAATGGTTGAGGACAGTCGAACGTTCCGTTTATTAATTTGTGTAAATAGAGAAAGTCCGTCGCTATTCTTCTAGTTTATTGAGAAAGCAAAAAGATCTAAGAATGTTGCAATCATTGTTACTCGACGGTATGTTAAGCTTATAATTAATAATTCTTAAGAAACTTATTTTGCACTCTCAATATTACTCATTTGGACTGTGTAATGAGGGCCCCATATAAGCAACTGTATTAAATTCATATATACAACTGTATTAAATACTAGTTTTGGTCGAATCGGGCTCTTAAAAAATAATTGAAAGTTTCAATTTTTTTTGAAATCTTTGCTTAACCTAAGTACGATACCTAAAGTTCTTAATCCTCTATCAACTGTGGAATTGATATGGGGGACTAGAGAAAACTTTTTGTCAACAATTATGCCTAGATCTCTTATTTCATCTACCACACTCAAAAATTTTCCATTAATTTTGTAATCATAGTGGACTACGATTACAAAATTAATGGAAAATTTTTGGAGGTACATATTTAAAAAAAGATTATTGACTTCACTCCATTTCGTAGTGTTCAGTGCGCACTGCGAAAGTTTGCAATCCTGCACTGTTTCAATTACTCTATAGAGTTTCATATCGTCCGTGAAGAGCAAACACCTGACACCGGGTAACAATAGTATGGGGATTACTTCATTGATGAAAATGGTGAACAATATAGGACCTGGGTGGGAGCCTTGTGGTACCCCACTAACAGCACAAAAGTGTCAGACTCAAAATCAGCTATCCTGACAATCATCAATCATCAACCCTCAACCACTCAAGGACGTGCAGTGAGAATAAGAAGCACGACTTTTATTTAAACATGTATTTGGGATAAAAAAATCAAAATTAATATTTATCTCGCAGAATATTATAAAATATTAAAATCTGAATAATATGTTAATTATTGTGATAGGTATACTACGAGATATATCTCTTATTTCTGATTATTTTCAAAAAATGTGCATAGGAAAAAGTCATGCTTCTTGTTCTCACTGCACGCCCCTATAACCACTAGATCACTAGGCGAGCGTCTTCACCACTACACCAACATTGCTGATAGTAAAATATACAACTGGTTTGCAAATCCAAAAACTTTTAATTTTCACGTGCATTGAAATATACAAGGACTTCCTCGGTGCGGATGCGTATCTTTCTATTACTTCTATATCTAGATACTTGAACATTATTAATCTTGATCCGGTGCATTTATGATGAGACACGTACAGTCATCACATTGAAGCATGACTTTTACTTGAACGTATATTTTGGAAAAAAAAAACAAAATTAAATATGTATCTCACAATACGATATATAATTTTTTTTTATAAAAAGAAAGCGGACACGGACTATGTGTCACATCAATATTTTTACTATTATCAAACTAATATAGGACTAACTTGCTGGTCTGGACTGAGGTTCGAACCTGCGACATGTGGAGCACGAGGTGAGAGTCCTAACCACAAGACCAACAAACTACTCTTCTATAGGAATATTACGAGATACATATTTTATTTTGCAAAATTCTAGTTAAGTACAGCTTATTTCTAAGTACTTATGTTTGCTCCGATTATGATGATGCCGTTGTCATCCACTACTAAATTGAGGGACACTCCGTCGTTTTTATAATCATTCACAAGAAAAAATACTGAAAAAATTACAGAAATACAAATTTTCTCTATTTTTAGCAATATGTATATTATTAAGTTGTTCTGGAAAAAATAGCCAATTAAATTTTAACACTCATTCAGTTTAACATCATGTTGATGAACATTAAACAAAATAAAATCCATTTGAATCTATTCCATTTTTTGCCAACAAATAACAAGCTCATTTATGTGTATGAATAACTATAATACTTACATAAATATACTAAAACAATACAAATTAAATTCCTGACTCAATGAATAAATATGTACAGCAGATTTCTACTGTCAAACAGTAATAGATGAAAAAATAATCCCTAGCTAAGAATGTTCAAAATGGTAATACAGTCGAACTCGGTTATAATGAGCTTCGGGTATAAGGAGATCTCGGCTATAGTGAGCAAAACTGTGAATTGATTTTGTTTTGCGCATATTCCCATACTGTCGTTCTCGGTTTTAAGGAGCGCGATTCCCGGATATACGGAGCAAATTTTAGAAACTCTGCATACATATTTGCTTGAATTACGGAAAAAAAACAAATACATACTCATAACAATGAACTTTGCTTTTGAAGCGGCTCGCACTTAATTAGGGTTCATTTTATGATGTACACAAAAATGAACCCTAATTAAGTGTGTCCGAAAATGCCACGTGCACAGGCAAACAATAGTTGTCGGCATTTCTTATCAAAGGGATGCCGAACTGAATGTTGAGAACTGTCATATAACTCCGATTACTGGGGGTGTTTCCAAAATATTTGAGGTGACAGTTTGTTTTATGCAGTTTACTGTATTAGCATTTGAAAGCCTAATAAGTTAAACGCGAATTGTTCTATCGGAAACATGTCCACTAACAAACGAAAGTGTCTCTCGGTTCGCGAAAAAGTCGAAATTATTCGTGAAATAGAACGCGGCACCAAAAATTCCGAAGTCTGTAAAAAGTTTTCACTATCGTCTTCTACAGTTTCATTGCTCTGGAAAATTAAGGACGTTTTTTTTAGCTGCTCTTGAAAATAACATCACAGTCAAAAAAATTTAGAAAGTGAAATTTACCTATCCCGGATATAAGGAGTCCCGGCTATAAGGAGCAAATTTAGTCGGTCCCGTCGTGCTCCTTACAACCGAGTTCGACTGTATATTAAAATTGGCCATTTTTTTTAGAGCAACATGTATTTAATTGTACCAAGTGAATAAATAATAGCATATATTATGTAGAAACATGTATATTCTATCATAGTCATATATACTCTTTCATTTTGTCTGAAATTTGACTAGTGAGATAATGTATTATTACCTTTTAATTTTTAGTACGGACGAGGATGCCAGGCAAGCCATGATGAACGACGGAGGAAGAATCAAAGAAGTGCAGGTCAAGCTATTACTTAGTTCCCGCTCGGAGATGCACAAGGTGATCGAGTCGGCTCGACAGTCAGTTTCCTTCATGCAGCTGGCTTCACAACCCGCATTACCTGCCCAACCCATAGTTACACAGCCCACCGGCTTACCGGCCGCACTCTCGGGCCTCCTTGCACAGAACATCAAGCACATGGGCCTGCCCTCGTCTCTTCCACTCACCAACTTGATGGAATCTGTGCCCAAATCTGATCCGCAAGTTATTGATGATAGAGACTCTAAAAGAAACAGAGATCTTTCTAAAGGCAACGATCGGAAACAACGGTCGAGATCTTCATCGAGAGATAGAAGCAAGAAGGACAGAGGTCGGGATAAGAAGGACAAAAGAGACAGATCACGCTCCAGGGACCGCTCTAGGGAAAGGGAAAGGAGGAGGAGGGATCGCAGTCGCAGCAGGGAGAGGAGAGATAGGAAGAGAGACAGGAAAGATCGCAGTCGTGATAGGGAACGTAGCAAGGAAAAGAGCGAATCGAGGAGCTCGTTCAGAAATGAAGAGAAAAAAAAAGATATTGATATCAATGTGGTTCCCCCTATGCTACAGAACTCGAACAATTCGTTCATGATGAAGTCTAAAGATGGTCCTCCCCTCGGGATCCGTCCGCCCGGCCCCATCCTGATCCCCAATGATCCTCGTAGGCAGTTTGGTGCGGTAGGTCCCATGCAATCCATGCCGAACATGCAAGTCCCGCGACCACCCTTCATGAACCAGGGGATGAACATCCCTCGAATGGGTTGGTCTCAAGATGCTCCCGTCATCAATCCGCAAGTCATGTCCGGCCAGCATGCGCCCAGGGTCCCCTTGCTGGACAACAACGCACTTGCCAATATGTACAATCAGCACAGCCAATCTCCAAAAATGAATAATTCCGAAGATATGCATCGTCTGCAAGAGTTAGGGGAGAGGCGAAATCCTAATGCTTTCCAAAACGCCGAACCCATCCAGAAACACAGTCCTCCGCAAGACCCCCGACAAAGGCTCAATGTTTACAATGATATGAGTTTCGGGAAAAGTAGTAATTCCAGACCCCCCCCTCATAATTATAACGATGACCACGAGCAGCCATTCCTGGACTCCAGGAAACGCTTCATAAACAAAGGTGTCTGTGTAAAGGTTACCAACCTTCCTTTACACACTGGTTACGGTGACATCAGAAGGTTTTTTGTTGGACATTATATATCTGGACAAGGATTGAAGATGATTAATGACGATAACGGGAGGCGCACGGGAACTGCTTATATTAAGTTTTTTAAACCTGAATCGAAACTCGAAGCCTTGAGGAAGTCTGGGAAAAATCTAAAAGGAGAGTTTGTTACTGTAACCCATCTCGAAGAGGAGGAATTTGAGAATGCTATCGATGCCTTCCAACCAGGTAATACCGGCAAGGGAGAAGATTCCATGGAATCTGGGGATGATGATGCCACTTCGCAGAAGAGTCTTGTAATTGTGGAACAGGAAGAAAAGGGAGAGCAACCATTCAAAGTTTTGTTTTTGGAAGACCTGCCCCCGTTTGCCAAAGAACACGATATTATGAAAATGTTTTCAGACTATTCCCTTCTCTCCATTACATTGATTGCTACCAAAGATTTCCGAAAGCAGTACATAGCCTACGTCCAGTTTGTTAATGCCGATGATGCTAAAGCAGCGTTAAATAACAAAGCAAAACACCTCATTGGTCACAAATCGATCATTGTATCTCCTTGTTCCGAAATTGCTTACGAGCAGGCCAAATTGGCTCAGAACAATGCTATTGATAACATTCCGGACAGTAACGATGCAGACTTGGAACCGGAACCTGCGATGGAAGAAGAACCCGCCCCTCAATCCAGGGACCCTCGCCAGAGAAGGTTTGAAAGCAGAATAGATAACAACGTCCCGTTTAACAACTCCGGACCATACCCTGTGCCAGGTATGCAGAACATGAATCCTCGTTACCAATGGAGACCGAACAACCCCACCAACCTCCCACCTGGAGACAGGGAGAGGCCTCCGATGTCAAGAGGAATGGCTCCCATGATCCAGAACGATTTTGATAGGAACAAGAGATTCAACGAAGTAAGATTAGATTGTGTGTTTATCAAAGGTTTGCCTTTGAGAACCACCGATCGTGACATCCTGGATTTCTTCTCCGATGTCGGTGTTATTCCTACAAAGATACATCTTATGCTCACAGTACAAGGTGAGCCTTCCGGAGACTGTTTCTGCGAATTCTTGGAGCCTGAAGAAGCAGTATCAGCGACCAGCAAGAATGGTGCCATGCTCGGAGCGAACACAATTAATGTAGAATCTGTACCCAGATCTGTGGTAGAAGAAGCTTTGGGCATCATACCGCCGGAGAACAAGCACTTTGGTCCTCCGATGAGAGGATTTCGGGGCGGAAGAGGGTTTATTATGAGGGGTCGCGGGAGGGGAATGCGCGGCGGCCGAGACTTCCCCGGTAGGGGGGGCGGCAGATTCAGCGGACCCCCATCCAATATGCATTCCAAAGATAACAATCAGGGACCAGACGGCTTTGGGAATCCGGGCTGTGTCTTGTCCCTAGAAAACGTGCCATTCCGTTCGGGCATAGATGAAATATTAGAATTCTTCTCAGGATTTAACATTGCACAGTCCGATGTCATCAGAAGATTCAACGAGAATGGTCATCCCACAGGAGACGCGAGGGTCTCTTTCCGCTCACCTTTCGATGCCCAGCGGGCCATGAAACAACTTAACATGCAGTGTATCAGAGGCAGACCCATCACTGTTAGATTATTATAATCTTGATCCTAGTTTCTCATTTATTTTTATATCTCCTAGTTGTGAAACTAAATAATTTTTTGGGTTATGAAATCACGATTGTACGTTAAAGGTATGTTTGTTGCATACGGTGTTCTGATTAACTAAGCTAAAAGGATATCTGTTTTCTCTGACTTTGATAATTTAATATAATACGCAATAAGTCTTAGTTATAATTTGCTATAAGTTATTAAATAATACACCTTTAAAATTGAACCATTGTTTTCATTTATACCATCCACCTATAATAATAATCTCATGTTTACACAATGAAATTAATGTATCACAACTGACTGCAATTCCCATGCCCAACATAATTTTTTTTTTTTTTTTTTTTCATAAAAAGGATTTTTTCTTATCTGAAAACATTTATCTTACAATATTATATTATAATCCTTAATTCTAGTCTTTATAGAGATATTAGAGACATTTGGCCCCCAGAAAAATCGTTTTCTCCACCACTTAAGGCAGTACATTGAGGCATATTGGTAGGCCACATCAACCCCACCCATGTATGTATTTATTATATAAGGATGGGTATTTTTTTACTCTTTCCTGCATATTTATGTTGGGCGTTTCTACTTCAAATGTTTAGTTTTTGAATCTGATTTCTAAAAAGTGCTTAGCACTACGACCATAGCGGGTATATGTCCATTCTAGAATATGTCTTTCCAAGGTATTTCAAAAACTTTAGTAAAAATATCTCTCCGATTTTAAAATTGTCCAATTGGAGTTGTTGGAACAAAATCAATGTCAAGTGACATTCGACATTGGAGTGGAAAGGATAAAATAAAATACAACAAAAATCTTTTCAGGACGTTTATTTAAGAAAATAAGATAAAAAATCTTATATCCTATAATGTTTTAGTACATTTATTTCATTTCTAAAAATAACCTAAAAACTACACAATAGTGATGGTATTTTAACCGTTTTTTGAGATTTGTATTGGATTGCATCGATGATTGGCGTTTAATTTTTCGTGATTCGACGGGCAACCATTGGCACTGTACAAAATTATATCTTAGTTACCAATCATGGGCACAATCAGATACAAATCCCAAAATGAAAATAACTGGTTAAAATAACGGTTTGACCATCACTACTACACAAGTGTGTACAATACACACCAATATACTTATAAGTAATTACAATAATGGTATTTTGCTACATCTATAATAACAATACTTTGCTTGCATCAAATGCAACAATTTAATTCTATCCATCTTCCATAAACCTTTAAATTTAATTTAAGATTTTACATATTTAAATTGTTTAAGATTTAGCAATTAATTTCCTGCAAAGATTAAAATGAAAATGTCTAGCATATATGTATATTTTTGGACAGATTCCAGTTGGGATTATCTAATGATGATTTTTGATCATCTTTTGATTTTACAATAAAATTAAATGCAATAAGTAAAACACAATACATAAAAATACAATAGGTATATCAATATTATGAAATTAAACATATTTATAATTTGTATATATGTAAATTGAAGTATACATTTAGGTATCTATAATTAAGTCCAAAATATTAACATTTTGGTATCTATCTACATTTAAATCACAGCAGAGCTAGCTGGTGAGAAAGGGTATTTTTTATTTTTATTTTTTTATCATTTATAGTAAAATCTATTAGATTTACGAAAAAACAGTTCTACAATACAGTTAAGTATATTTTTAATTATTACTGAATGTAACTTTCAAATAACAAATAAATTTACAAATTAAATTTGTGAAACAGAATAAATTGTCACAATATTAGTGAATAAAATATTCAATAATGGCAGAATATTTTCATGATAAAAACAAATTGATATCTTTCTCAGAAAGAAAAGTCAGATAGTCCGAGCCAAACTCATATTATGTAAGGCAAGTACCCGTTTCATTATTTTAATAAAAAAAAAATTATGTTCAATATAATGGATTTACTATCCACATACTGGCTTTATAATTACCGTAGTATAAATGCAGTAATAAACAGTTATATTACGGTTAGTATTGCCGGCAGTACTTTGAAATAATTACAAAATAAATTAAATATGTACATATCTCATAACATTCCTAGTATGTACCTACATACAATTACATATTGTTTTATTCAAATTTTAATATATCATAATATTCTAGTCAGATAAATATTTAATTTTGTTTTTTTTTCGTAAATATATGTTTAATACAGCTCATGCTTCAATGTACTGACTGCATACACCTAATGGTTTGAACATTAAGAAGTCACTGATAGTATATATCCATAGACAAGCCAAGATAGCTTCTACTGGTTTGAGTTTTAATAAGAATATTCTGATGATCGCGTAAACAGGATGTCGATAGTCATTAATATTTTCGGTTATGATATATCACTATCACATTATCACAGCAGTAGTACCATTTCATCAATTTCTATAGAAATTGAAGGTATTGTTCTAGTAAAATAAATTCTATTTTGTATCTCTATTACATACTTATCATAGAACATAGTTGCTCAAATAAAATAAATTATTACCAAAATATTGTGGTTTTTCTTGAAAGGCTTAACCATTGACAGATTTTCTTGGATGCTATTCATATAAATTTAGAATAATCAGGTTTATAATGAGGAATTACACAACAATATACTTTACCATGTTCTGAATACTGTCGTAAGTATTATAGTGCAGATAACAAGGGTCTAATTTTTCCTTTGGAGGATGCCAAATTATTATAGTAAATTATTGAAGAATGTTGAAGTCAGTCAGATTAAAACTTTTCAAATTAATTTTTATAAAGAGATCTTCAATGTTTCTGAAATATATGTCCGAGTTCTCTGAAACATTGCTGTGTGAGGTTGAGACTATACTAGGTATATTGATGATGATTGCAATACTTAGACACACTGTGATAGCCTTGCCCGTTTTCACTGAGAACAGCAATAAAGGTTAGTAAGTACCTAGTTGGCGTTTATTGGCGATTATTGATGAACCAACAGATGTGTATCTTTTACTGCTACTATTTATGCGTGGTGTGCACTGTGGGCACACAACATAACCTAATCATGGCCGTTCTGAAAATTTTGGAATACATTTGTGACATGAATCGTAAAAAGTTTGAGAGTTAGTATAATAGCACTTCTGACATTATTAAAATTATTATTAAAAAATGATTTAATATTAGTTTTAGTATTTTCTATTTTGATGTTTAGGAACACAAATAATCATGACCTGAAGAGAGTATGGATACAGTAGGATAGGAGTAGGAAGGAAGGATGGAGTAAGAATAATATACAAGTATGGAACAGGCCAAACCAAATATTATGATAATTATTTTAATAAGTCTCTTTCTTGTATAGAATTAAATAGGTTCAGTATGGACTTTGGTAGTCCAGTCCGGAGTCGACAGTTTCAATAAAATTGGGTATTTAATTTACACATACATTTAAAAATCACGCTTTTTGAAAAAATGTACAAATTTCAGTCCAATCAACATCATGAGTTCTTGGTTTTCAAGTCCGTATGTCTTTTGCTCCCATTGAAGAATGCATTGCGCATGGACGTGAATGACTTGTGTATTGTACTTAATGTAATGTAACATTGCAGTCATAATTCTTCTTGGACTCAGAGGAATAAGCCATGTTAAAAGTACTGTGTAGGAAGGGGCATCAACGGCACATATTTGTCAGATGGTCGGAACTTCCATTGAGAACAGAGTACCTTTGCCTCCTCTTCATTTAAACCATTCCTGGGAAGGAAAGTTAAACTAAATTAATAAAAACCACCACCATTTATTATTGAACATAAATACATAGGTACATAATATAAAAGGATTAATCAATCACCTCCGTAAAAATGGATTATTGTTAAATGGAATTATGTACAATGAAGAAAATGAATACTTGATATGTTAGCGATAATGCTATTCAGTAATACCCCAAAGTTATCTCAGTATAGGTTTGATATTGTGAATCAATTTGTATGCAAAATATATCATATTATGTGTATATACTTATGTATGTAGATGAAAGTAACTTAAAAAAATTGAGGCCCATTCCCCAAAGACCCCTTCCTGTACATGCGTCTTCGGAGTACATAAGATATTACAAGAATATAATAGTGAAACTCCGCCGCCGGAGCTAGATGAACGCCTCTAATCAAATGCCGGTGCCGGTCCCAAGCCCGGATAAAGGAGGAGGGCTTCCTATCCTAAATCCTATCCTTCCCATAGACTTTTTCTGTGCCAAGATTGCGGTAAATAGCCCCTTTGGCGGCACTCCACCTTATCTTTCCCATAATCCCTACCCTCAAAGGCATTCAACACACCGCTGCACACCGATTGTATCACCTCGGTGTGCCACAGGACCCATGTGCGGCTGGGTGGCCGCTGAGTCTGATGGCATACAACATCTTTCTTACTCTAAACAAAGTCATATACACAGTTTCGCCCTCTAAATCTAAGTCAGAATGGTGGGACGATCCTCTATCACGAGGCCCGGCTACAACAACAATAATAATGAAGGGTATAAAAGCAAAGGTAGCGATGTCCAACTGATATATTCTAAGATAAATACAAAAAACCTGTCACTATTCAAGGAGAGTTCTCTGGAATCGTATGAAATCTAAATCTTATTGGAAATAAGTTTTGAAAAACACTAGCCACTTCAGTTTTCCTTTTATGTATGTGTATAAATAAATGAGTCGTATATTTCCAGACACCGCTAACTCCATATCAAAAAAATTTACAACAGGTCAAGTAACTTATACCATATTGTGTGAGATGTTATTACCTACACTATTAGTTTTTCTAGAAAGTTTGTTATAAATGTAAACAAACTTTCTAGAAAAACTAACAGTGTAGGTAATAACATCTCACACAATAAGGGATAAATTACTTGACCTGCTGTAAATTTCTTTGGTTTGGAGTTAGCGGTATCTGGAAATATACGACTCAAATATTTAACTTTTAAATATGGATAATGCTGCGTTTTTATTTGGTTTTTGTTTATTTCTATTTATGTTGAATATAAAAATTTCCGTCGGACTGTGCCTGTCTCACTAGAAAATATTTGTGTTGTGACAGGCAATTTTTGCAATGTTTGCTAACAAATAGTGGGGATTGCTGCTTTTACTATTTACATAGCTGGATATTGCTGTTTAAAATCTCACTTTAGTATGAAGCGGCCATTTTGTCACGTGACAATAATAATTGGATATTTATATAGCACTGTTTTCATGAGTACTCACATCAAGGGCGCTAGGGGGTTGATTGATTGAAGTGAATATTTTTTACACCACGAGAATATTGTTGTCTTTGCTTTTAAAAGTGATTTCAATCATGATTTTGGAAGGAATAGATCTACATTTCCTATCAAATCCTTAAATTTCACTGCATTAAACAACTTAATTTTTTTTAGATATTGCTGCCTTTGCTTTTATACTCCTCTAGTACTTACTATTTACATGTAAAATGAAGTTTTATCTATTAAATAGTAAGAACAAATTTGGTATCTTGTCTTCTGTAGATATAATATTCATACACTCATGAAAAAAAAGGCAATATGCAATTCTCGCTTCACTTTACAATTATTTTTGCTTTGCGACAGTAGTCTGGTCCTTGAACTGATATATTAGAGTGGGCTGTATTGAGCAATTTTTTATTTATTAATAAATGTGAGAAATGATTTTTGAAATTTTATAATTCCATTTTTTGCTATCGTGGATAAAAATTATAGGATGACCTAACAAAGAGTATTACTCTATATATCACTCATCAATCTCTGCATATCTTCTGTGACTACGGAAATGAAAAAATATTTATTACACATCCAGCAAAGGCAAAGTTTCACATTTATCAAGATCTTCAAATGTTTTCATTGCTTACAATCTATGAATTTCATCTTATGCTTTAAAATAAGATTACGAGACATTTAAATAACATAAATATTTAATTTAAAATCTTATTAGGTATAGCTTAAAATATTCAGGTACACAAACTGTATGCTTATATCAGTTGCAATAATATTTTATTCTTCCACAATGTTCCACTCTTTTGTGGAGGTTTTAAATCATAACTACATATTTGGACTTAGAGGCAGGCGCTCTAAACAATGGCCGAGGACCTGCAATGGAATCATTTCCGCGAGTTCTTCAACCAGAAAATACATCTTTTTCCTGCACTGCGTTTCCCTCATAACTTCATACTATGTAAGATAAGAATTACGTAATTTTCATAGTTGTTTCAACTACCAAATTAGTAAATGCAAAACATGATTTTTTTTATCTATAATTTAAAAAATAAATAAAAATAAATCCGGCTGATTAGGCCATTAACAACTGATAATACACAGAAATGTGGTGAGCTTGTACCTACTTATACAAAAATTTGTTACAGTGTTGGGTATAATTATAATTATTACATAAATATATTAGGTTGTAAGCAGTAAAACTTTCCTTTATTTCTATTTTATGTTTCATACCGAATCTAAATTTACACTATGTCAAAGTGATAATGGAAACAGGGATAATATAATACATACAATAACATTATTTAAGTATGTATGTAGTTTTTTGAAACAGGTATATTTTTGTATACATATAAGTTCACCACACGTTTTATCAGTTGATATGGCCTAGACAGCTGAAACAATCATCCATTTAATTTCATAGTATTGATGAACAGTGTATATATAGATATATAGATACAGATGGCATTCATTTTATAGAAAATGAATGCCATCTGAATGAAAAAAATAAAATAAGTATTATATATTACTCAAAATATTGTGGTAACCATCCTTCATACCATCCATCCTTCCAATTTGTGAAAACAGCTAATTTGCCATTTTGTTTTATTGTTTTCTGTCTGCAAAAAACTGTGGCTACCCATCCATTCTGCCGACAATGTGTACACCACTCGGTGCTGGGATGTAAAATGATTAGCTAAAACACGAACCACTGAATAACCACAGTTATGCAATAAATCGAATAAGGCATCTTCATGTCCAAAATGACCTCCATTACAAAAGAATTTTTTTCTAATCAAAAAAATTTGTAATGCTTTTAATGGCTGATCCGAGAGCAACGGTGATGCCTTGGTTGAACCTCGCTACCTGGTTGTCACCGAGAAGGAACAGGTTCTTCAAGGAATAAGGGTTTCTGTAGTCTCGATATCTTGGCATATTGACGAACACCGGAGTTGAATCACATCTCTGATTCTGGGCTCTGGTGTGAATAAATGAAAACATTAAACAAAAAATGGGCAATGATTCTGAAGGAACAAGAAAGAAGTATTGGAATGAGATCTTTTCTATGATTTTAATGTCATAATTTTAGATTTAATTACATAATATTGTAATACCTTACCTGTGTTGTATGTAGTAATGATCAAACTGTTCTTTTAACCGGTTACAAATGGTACAGTTATTTAAGATTTGTATCTGATTGTATTGATGATTGGTAACTGAGATAAAACCATTATCTAATACCGATGGCTGTCTGTCAAATTATGAGAAACCAGTTACTAATCATCGATACCAATTTCAGATAACGGTTAGTGTGTCACCGGTTAAAATACCATCACTAGTTGTATGTAAAAGCCCTAAAGGGCATTAAATAAGTAAATACAGAAATTGAATGAAAAGTTATTGTATATAACGTGAAGCAGCTAAGTTGAAAAATTATTAGTTATGTACTTACTTTTGCCATTGAGAACATGGTCGTCTTTCCTTGAAACATGTCACTTGGACCACATTAAAGAAAACTGCTCCAAGAGTGTTTGCAGTCTCTGAAAAATAGGGCTTTTTTAATTAATCAGAACTTATGAGTAGCATGGTTAAGTGGCAAACTTAATTTTGGCAATTTTTTATGTGTTTATGAAAAAAGTCTCAAGGGGTAAAATAATGCACATGATGGATGCTATTCAAAAACATCTTTAGTAAAAGATAAATATCTCTCAAATAAAAAAAAGTTTATGAAAACAACGGGTATAGAAAGTGGCCATGGCTGTCATTTTGTATGGGCATATAGGACGAGAAAAATACAAATGATTTGTAACCATCACAAATACAAACTTAAATATCTGTACCTACATTTGAAGTCTAGTAAACATTTATAAAAAATGTTTTAACATTTCATCGAATTATGTTGATGGATATTGTTACACACTAGATCCTTGACTGTCTGGGAAAAAAATATCATGTATACAAAAGCCCCAATCTGAAAACACTAACATTGAATATAAGCGCTCCCAAATAATAATTTTGCACTTCAATGTGGGGATTTCCAGTTCACAATTTATTAATTTTTTTTTTTTTTTAAATTTTTTTAAAAAAAAATAGAGATGCGAACACGGAATACGTGTCACATCAATATTCTTACTATTTTCAAACTAAGCTAAACGCTTGTGCTATGAAAATAGGACTAACTTGCTAGTCTGGGCTGAGATTCGAACCCACGACCATTGGATCACGAGGCGTCTTAGTATTTTATTATCTGTTACTAGCCATACACCCGTGAAAAATCACGGGGGAGGCATAAATTAATGGTTAGTGTCTTAGCTAAGCCCTGCTTTTATAATGTGTAGTATATATAGTATATTTTTGAGAGATTACGGAGAAGCAATAGTGGCTATGTCGTCAAGTCACTGCGTGCTTGAGTTTTGAGTCTACAGGAAGCTATGGGCTTACGGGAAAGAGAAATTATTATTATTATTATAATTTTCATTCTATTTTTTCTTCTTTCTATGTTTGTTTTAAAATAAATAGAGATACGAACACGGAATATGTGTCACATCAATATTCTTACTATTTTCAAATCAAGCTAAATGCTTGTGCTATGAAAATAGGACTAACTTACTGGTGTCCTGGATGGGGCTAGAACCACCGACCATCAGATCACTAGGCGAGCGTCATCACCACTAAAGCGATAAACTACTTGTTTTTATACATTTTAGAATGTTTTAAACATTTTCTTTTTACTTACGCGGTTAACATACAAACCAGTTAATGCATTCCCGGATCACTGAGATCGTACCGTATTTCCAAGATGAATTGTTATACCATTGTTAGCTCCTTTACATTATTATTAAATCCTTTAGATATAATACCTACGAGGTGTCATAAAAAAATACGGTGAATGAATTTTTATAGCAGCAACTGTTGACGCTATATTGATGAGAAGTATTGATCCCAGTAGCCTCTTCCTTTGATAATAATAGTGACAAGTAAGAACAGTGCAACCTATCAGGACCCTTCCAGAGCCCGGAGAGTCGCGCATCATGGATTTCTTAACAACGCGTGTTTTGATTCAAGTTGCAAAAGAGTGTCAAAGAAGCTCATAGAATATTAAAATCAGTGTATGGCAATATTGCGATGACCATGAAGACTGTTTACAAGTGATTTAAAAGCGGAAATGAGTCTGTTCAAGACGACAAAGGTTGGGAGGTTCTTCGACCTCAGAAACACAGGAAAGCGTGCAATAAATTTCAAAAATGATTCCCTCAAACAGGCGATTGACTATTCGAGAGCTTGCTGAAGAACTGAACATCTCGTATAGGTCCGCGCAAAGCATTTTAACTAATAATTTGCAAATGAGATGAGTAAATGCTGCATCACAACAGCGTGCCGAGCCACATCTCGCTTCTGATCCGCGGGTTATTAGCCAAAAAAAAATTCAGTCCTTGGATTTGGCACCATGCAACTTACGAGTCTTCTCAAAAATAAATGGACAATTTTCAACATCTTTCCCGACATTGAGAAGGCCACGACAGAGCAGCTGAAGGCCCTTCCGAAAGAAGCCTTTTAGAAATGCTTCCAATCATGGAACCACCGTTGGGATAAGTGCATCGCCAGCCAAGGAGAAAAAGTCAAATTTGTCATAAACTTATTTCATTGTTTATAATAACATTATTCACCGTATTTTTTGATCATACCTCGTATATCATATAATAATTTAATATCATATATATCACTGTATAATTAAAATATTCATTGAGACATCTGTATTCACGCTGACCTGTATTGAGTGCCTGTAGGCACCGCCTGAACCTAGCGTCACAGTCGCAGTGTGAGCGCGTGAAGCGGCCCCGATTGCAAACGCTCCGGCGACACTCTCCTGGAGCTAGGGCTGCGGGACAGTGGTCATGCTCCCTGCAGCAGCGGTCTTCTGCGGAGTGTATTCCCAGATCTTTGTACGAAGAAGCCCGGTTTCCTGGGAATATAATATATTACTAAAGAATTACCTTTGATGAAATGAAACTAAGCATTCTAAAGGGCTAGTTCTCATTTCAATAATCTGTACGTTGCAGGCCTACCAAGTACTATCACTGATGGTACAATGTTTAGTCCATTAAAGGATGTATTATATATAATCTTCAGCTAGCTTCCTATTTTTCAAGCTGAATTTGCTTGCTTAATCATTTGCTGTTCTGTTAGCTTTGAATAATGAGAGAGTTCTAAAGATCCGTGGTTTATCATAAAAATGTTAATTCCAAAAGGCTAAGAGAAAGTGCACTAATTATCGTCATGAAAGGAGCAAATTCTGTTTATAAAAGAAAAAAACTTTTTAAAGAATTAATGAAAGGATGTGCGTGAGGGCGGCAATTAGAAGATATTCCACCAAAGATATTTGTCACATGTAAAAATAAAAACACAATTATTGACAGGCGTTTCACCTTATGAGGCCATTATTAATCCAATCACAAACACTGAATAAACAAGTGTGTTTTTATTTTCATGTATGTGATCATGGAGTTCTATAAACTTACCTCCAAAACAATAACTGGCGCTCTCTTGGCAGTTTGTATAGTTGTTGAAATAAAGTTATGGAAGCAAAAGCATGTTTTTCACTTCAGTCTAACCTTGCCACTCATTATGCTCAATTATGGAAATGAGGTCACACAAATTTATTTATGATACAGCGAAGAAAGAATAAATTAGAAGTGAATGCAAAGCTGAACTGATTTTAACATTGTAAATAAGATAAAATAGGTGGTTTGGTCATATAGTGGTTTAGTAATGAGTAAGAGGATGGTAAGAATGATATGGAAAGTATTTTGTGGCGCTAGAAATACAAGAAATGGATTTGAGAAATGGCGGCCCACGAAACACAAAAAATCTTGGCGGCTCCTGTAGCCCAGTGGGCGTGACACTGTCTTCTCGCACCGAGGGTTCTGGGTTCGATTCCTGGTGAGGTCACTATTAATCTGTGTGATTTACTCAAGCCTGGGTGTTTTGCGATGTGTTTCGCTTTTGAATTGGTCCTCTTGGCCTGTTTAAAAGAAAAATTACCTGGTACGACTAGGTAAACCAGGATACACATTTAAAGATACACTTTTAGAAGTTTCAACGGTCAAGAAAATCCATGAGAAGACATTAGAATGAGAGAGTTTTGTCAGGAGACAAGTGAGGTGTTCTCTGCCTCCCCCAGCGAATATAAAGAGTGATGAAAGGTAAAGCACATTATGTATCAAATTACTCAGTTTTTATTAAGTACATAATATTTACTGAAATACTGCTGTAATTGGCTATAACTTTGTGGTTATTCATTGCAAATTAATTTAAACACTAATTCACTTGGTTTAAATTACTATATTTTTAGTAATACCAACTGGTTTCGGAACCACTATTTCATATATTTTGGCAAGATGTTTTTGTGTTTATCTGCTGTATAGCATTATTTTCAATGTTCAAAATTCTTTTATTGTCTGTTTTTGAGTGATTTTTTAAAATTATTTCTCTAATGTGTATGAAGAAGACACTCTTAGGCCCGGTTGTTTCAAAGTTTAAAGCATATATTTTTACGGAAACGAATCGTTTGATTGGTGGAGAATGCCAAAATCTATTCTTTAAACAATCTTTTACTTTCATTCAACTTGAAACAACCGGGCCTTGATTGGAGAGTTAACATATCCATTTTCTGCTTGTATGTATGTATTATCCATATCTCTGTATTTATCTCTTTAATTAAAATATAATAAAATTAGTGTTAGGTGACAGTGTAATGCAAACTGCAACTTATAACCAAAAATAAAAAAATGAAATGAACACACATCTTATAATCCACAATGAAAACTGGTAAGGCAAGCGATGGGGGATAAGCTAACCTGGCCCGCACCACTTGGTACCGGGATACACGAACCCTCCCTGGTGAGACGAGGAGAGAGTTTGGTCTAAGCAGGCCGCCGACAGGGCTGCGATGGCTCCATTGGTCATCTGCCGCACCTTTCTGGGGTCAGAACTCAGCACCATTTTCTGAATTACGCCCCTGCAAAAATAAACAACCACTATGATCAATATTGTCATGAATCAATATGGCCAAGCATGAGGTTTCCTTTCCCTTTCCGTGAGACCGTGGATGCTAATTTTCACAAATTCTTGTGGGATTCACAAAGAAACAAAACATTGTATGTACATCAAACATCATAAACAAAGTACATTGTACATCAAGATAGGTTTGAGCGAAATAAATAGACAAATAAAATTAAAAAACAAATAGACCAATATTTACATAAATATTCTAGAGTAACAAAACAATTTATAAACCTTGTCTATTTACCTATATTCAATAGACAAATGAAAAATATATTTATTCTTGAAGTGCTCAATTGAAGTTTTTCCCGTGAATTTAGTTATTTAAGAGGGGTAAACAAACAATTTTCAATGCATTAAGGGGCATTGTCTATGTAATTAAAAAAGAGAAATTTCATCTTCTACCTATCAACATATTTTTGGGAAGACAACATTCTGTCAATTGATTTTTAAACATAATAAGTATATAATTGTGTTCATAATTATTGATATTAATACTAATCATCATTATATAGATATTTATTTATCTATTTAACTAGAATAAACTTTGTATTTAACCACTACGGTTTCAGAAAGTCCATTCTGTAAAAAAATTGTTAATTTTCTCCAATTCAATTTCATGATATAACTGTATAAGTAAATAATATAGCGACCAGTTTGATATCATTGCTTTGGGACTTTTGTTAAAAACTGAATCCTAAAGACGGTATAACATAAAATAAAAATATAAACTATATTTCAAAAGAGACCGGGACAGTGTTTACAATAATCCCTCTCCAATCACAATATGTAGTTAGTCTCTTATTGGAGAGATACAGCGATAAATTTTATGTATCCCTATAGTTATAATAGACTAGGAAAAAAATTGTAATAAAACTGTATTAAATCAACATATATATATATATATAAAAAGAAACCCGTGTTTCCCTCTCCGCCAAGTTTTCTCCACAACCAGCCACAACCACCCACCGGTGGTTATGGTGGTGGATAGCACGTTGAGTGTGTCGGTGAGTCTAGAAGGTTCCGTAAAAATCTGCTCTAGAAAGTTCTGGAAGGAGAAGGTTATAGAAAATTCCCGAAAGTTCTTTAAGGTTCTAAACTGAGTGGCGGAATGTGTCGGTGTGTCTAGAAGGTTCCTTACATTCGATAAATTTCTTGAAAGTTCTGGAAGGAAATGTTCTAGAAGGTTCGCGAAAATTCTATGACGATTCAAACAGTGTACTAAAAATCTACGCGTGCGAAGCCGCGCGGGCACAGCTAGTATTAAATAAATAAATAAAAATCTACAATCTAAAGTACTTGACTTAACTTTTAAGAAGTGTGCAAGGTTTGTAATAATTTATATTATAATTAGTTTATTTATTTCCACAAAAAAGTAATAAAATTATATATTTTTTCTCAAAGCATAGAAGTTAATTAAATTTTTAAGAATAAAAAATATTCAAATACATTTATGAAATAACCCCCCCCCCCCAAATAAAAACAATTGAATTGATTGCAAGGGTAATTTTGACATCAATATAAAACACAATAAAAAATATATAATAAAACTCAGTACATATAATATTTATTTACCTGTCACTGTGGAGCTTGCAGTAAGGTTCTTTGGAAGTTAATTCTATCATCCTGGACATGGTGAAGTCAGCCACCAGGACACTACAGAGGATGTGAGGAATGAGGAAGATAAGGACAGCAAATGCTGTCTCAGTCAGAGTTGTCATTGTAATTTACATATCTGAAAATTAGAAAGGTAGGCATATAAAGTATTATTAAATATGTACCATTACATTATTCTTTATTCTCAAGGGCAAGTGGAAAAGATAGTACACCACACATTGCTATCCTAACAATAATCTTTTACTTCTTCATTATTCATACATCTTTTTACACAAACCCAAAGTACTTTAGCAACTTTGTTAGCTTCTTAGCAACTCCGAGGTCTCCAAAAGTTAGGTATATTATTTTGTCTAAATTTAGTACAAATAATATATCAATTTTTAATATTTTAAGATCACAGAATGTTGCATTATTTATTAAAACATTATAACAATTATTATTATTGATAAAAATTATAATGTGGGCTAATTATTGATTATAGTTTCCTTTATAAATAGGTGCTATAAGTTTAGCTGTAGGTATGCTTTTTACCATAACAATGGAATTATTATATCACAGGAAAAAAATTTTAAGCTAGCCAAGATGTAAACCAGATTAAAGTTTCGAATAAAAAAATATCTGAAGTTATCTTGACTAAAATGACCAAAGAAACAAACTGCACATTTATGTTCTTTGATTCGTCCACAGATGGCGCATGAAGCTATAGCAAAGACAAATTACTATTTTTCCATAGAATCATAGAATACATAGACTAGTGGTAAACTGTCAGTTCGTAAATTTTATAAATAATAAATACTCTTTTATCCGCGAATAATTGCGGCGTGTGGCGTAATAGTTTCAGCCATTCTTTTTCGTGGAATAATCCAAGAATATGGTCCCGCTGTTCATACAATGAAAATAAGTATTTCACTATATAATTTAATGTCCTGTTAATTTAATCTAACGAAAATAATCGTAATCTAAATTAAACAAACCAAGCCTAATAACCTAACCTAACCAAACCTAATAACCTAACCAAACCAAACATAATAACTTAACCTAACCTCATATATTGTCTATGAAATGTCAAAATATGCAGTGCATTTTTCGGAAGTTTAAAGTGTAATATCTTATTTAATACTTACTATTTAAACGTAAATTATCTTTCATTTTGTTATTAGCACATTCAATAATATAGTGAAATACTCATTTTCGTTGTACATGCAATGGGACCATTATCTTGGATTTAGCCGAAATTAGGGCCTATGTTGACATTTCAGAAGTGAACCGCAGCAAATTCTAAAAAATAAAAATGTAGAAATAAAAAACTTTAGCGTTTTACTACGTGGTCGACAAATATGTCGGGGGTATCAGTGTCTTCTGCTCCAATATTCATAACATTTTTGCTAGAACAAAAGCAATGCCGGTTTTGAAAGTGTCCAGAGAAAAAATGAATGAAATTTAATAAAATTTCTACGTGGGATTCAAAAATATTATAAAAGGTAACCTAATTGGAAATGTTATTTCAAATCTATATATTTCCAGCCATTAAACGTTAGACTGATAAGAAAAGTTAATAATAGTGAGCTGGTCTTGACGTTTTAAAGAGAAAACTACGAATACATAATTTTTGCATATTTTATAATTTTATTTTTCTGAATTCAAGAATTAGATAAGCACTACAATTCGCTATATATTCCTGACATAAGTGTGTGGAAAATATTCTGGAAATAACAGATTTCTAAATTAGATTTAAATATAAAAATTCTATCCCTATGCACATATATCACCAGATTACTGTTTATCTTATATATATATATTACCAGACCATAATTATCTTCAAAAGCATACTAAAGCAATTTTACAATTCCCAAAATATAGTTTAACCCTTTGTCCCTATCCATCTCCTACTCAACTAGTAACTATTTTTGCTATTTTAATATCGTATTTCGGAAAACTATTTCGACTGTTCCACCAAATTATAAGGTTGATTGGAAGAAATTTTTAAATGGCTATAATATGGTATAAATTATTTTAATTATTTAATAGCTCGTCTTTTTTCTTTTCCTTCTTTTTTCTCTTTTTTTATATTTTCTCTCTATGTACCTATATTATGCTTCAATATAACCTAATTATATGTAACTTATAATTTATATGGCAGACCAGGTCTTGCACTTACAACCATGTTACGCTGGAATAAACATTATTATTATAAACCCGCCATTGTAATAGAATATATATAAAAAATTAATAAATAAATTTAGAAATGTGTTAATTATGTACAAACATGATGCAAAAACTTAATCGCAAATAAATAATCTAAATCTCCGTTAATTATTTTCCAGATTGCCTTTTATATGGAGATCTTAAAAAACTCGGAAAATCCCTGAGAAATGTAAAATAAATAAATTTAAGAATGGGTAAGAACAGTGAATGAAAATTGGTTTAATGCAATATTTTAAAACTTTCAAAATAATAATAAAAAATTTATATGTGCAAAAAATACTAGATATATGACGAAGTAATAGTATTTTACTTTAATTGTAGACCTTCAGGTTATTTTGTAATTTTTTAAAGTTATTGTATAATATACAGGGCCGGATTTGTCACAGGGATAAAGGAGGCACAAGTTGGTAGTTGGCACATTAAAACAATTCATGAAAAAAATTGATCGAATCGAATTGAACCGACACGAATTAAAAATGGATTAAAGGGGAATACCTACCTACCTAGACATTTCCGAAAAATCGATTTTGAAATTTTTGCATTTTCTTAAGCCTTGGGGTCTTAACAATGACTGGTGAAAATTTCAAGTAAAAATTAAAAAAAATAACAAAGTTATAGGTGATAATAGTGGCATTCCTTTGTTGATTACGCGCCGCGCAACACGGCGCCGCGCTACAAGCAGGTAGCTGCCAGCTGGGCTCTTTCATAATAGAAACTTTAGACATATTTTTATTATGTTTGTGAAGAGTACTCGATGATGTGGGAAGGTGGAGGATTTATATTATGGACCTAGAATCGATGATTTTACGTAAGTTGAAAAATTTCGCGATTTATTCATTACTCAATTTTTAAACACGTTTTACTCGAAACCATGTTTTAAAAATCGGCGACCAAAATATCTCGCAACCACTTAATCGATTAACTTGAAATTTCTAGTGGTTATTCTATACATGATTGATTATCTAGTCTTTGTCGTAGGATTTTTTTTAAGTGACTTTTATTTCCTCTTTCCCTGTTTTGTCTTTCTTTTCTCCGTTTTAGATTTTAGACTCTAGACCAGAGCTAGTCCATAATTGATTAGGTCATGGTTACTTGAATATTTTCGACTCATAATCAAGGCAGGAATCCGCCTCTAAAGGATGTAGCTCTGTTGCAACTTGTATTGTACTTTTAATTATAAACTGTGTTTTTATAAACATAAATAAAATGAAAATTAGGAAAATTGCTGAAAACTTGTTAAGTTAAATAATCTATAGACGTGTTTATATGATTTTTATTATTACGTATTGAATTATGATTAATGTCTTGAGTTGTGTGCGAGATGTTCTTTCCCAAATCTATATTATTCGATAATTATCAATTTAGTAACTAAACGGAACAAATTTGATGACAAAAGAAAATTTAATAAATATCGAAAATATTTATTAATTTTTAAAATTTATTTAATAGATAATACATATTATTTCTTTTATAAAAACATTAACTAGCAAATATTAACAATCAATTTATTATTATATGTTATACCTCACCAAAAAGATTGTTGTGTGTGGTGAGGGATAATCACTTACAATCATATTGGTAGTGTAATCTTATTTAACAAACAATGAGAATTAGGTAATAAACTATTTATCTAATATATCGAAATTTTTTAAATAAGCAGCCAAAAAGAGACTAAATTCAATCACAAAGGCCAATACAGCCTTTACAATAAATGAAAATTATGTCGGGTTCACCGGGGAATATGCAACCGCAAAACATCCACCATTATACAAAGTAATTTGGACAAATCAAGTAATTGCACAGGTATCTTCATCGTTTCGAACTCGACAGTATCTCCCACGAACAACTCGTACCATAACCAAAAGGAAACGGGATTGACCACCCAGTCCCAAACGGATAAAAAGCCACTCAAAGAATTGGAATATGAAATGGAAAAATGAATATATTTGAAGTTCAATAGGGTGCGAATCGACAGCCCACTAAATGCTCGAGGCAAATGCCCAAGTACATAGTTCAGCCCTGGCATAGATTAATTTAAAATATTTTCTTTTCAGGTTTCCTTTGTTATGATTAATTATTTTAATAATGGTTGTGATTGGATGATTACCTAAGTCTTCAGATGTGTCGTTGTCGTCCACTTTGGAGGCCGAGACCTGCCGAACCAGGTTGCGAAGCATTTAACAAGCTGACGCAAATATTAGTCAATTAACGGGCATGCGAGCTCCTATTTGAATCACGTGATTGCCGTCGGATTGATTGATTCTTTTTATTGACTAATGGCCGTGACCCGCAACAATCTGCATTGTCTCGATAGAGATCTGCAGATCGACTTTATGTTAATGAATTTTGACACAAATTCCAAAACTCGTTTATTACGATATTCGTTAAAGATAATTTTGAAAAATAAACACTCATTAAGGCCCAGTTGCTTCAAGTTCGATCAAAGTAAGCGGTCGATCAAAGCATAGATTTTTACGAAAACGGATCGTCTGATTGGTGGAGAACGTAAAAATCTATGCTTTAAAAGAACGCTTACTTTAATCCAACTTGAAACAACCGGCTCTAAGTAGTGATGCGTTCGCTCTGTACTAAGTACTAAAGTATACACTTCACACATTTGCAAGTGAACTGCGCACACTTCAAATCTTAAATTGAAGTGTGACCTTTTTAATAATTTGAAAATTTTCACCGATATTTTTAAAAAGTTAATGTAGAATGTAAAACGAGTCTTTGGAATCGGCTCGTGGCGTCATCGCTGTCAGAAATAATTAACGGAGGAATTTTTTAAAATATATTTTTATTACTCCCTTTATATTAACTCGTGGCGTCTGCTTGCTTGCTTGCCGTCGAAAAAACTTTGGATCGATTTTTAACCCTTTTCCCGTCATCCAATCGAGCTGAAACTTTGCAAGCAGACTCGTGGCGACGATCAAGAAGATCTGTCAAATTTTCGTTAAAAAATAATAATAATTATAGTATAATTTTGGATTTTTAAAATTTTTAATGTTTTTTTCATACAAGTTGTGTGGAGATTCCGACGCATATGGTAGACACGAAACCCGAAATGAGAAAGGGAGTATTGTAAAAACTTGGTTTTTATGGGTTAGTTTTTTTATTTTGTTCTTTTTTTTTGTTTCAAATATAGGAAATATTTATTTTACTGTCTCCATGACAATCAGAAGACTCTTGTGTAGAGGAGTAGAGGTACAAGGTATAAATATGCATTTTAAAACAGTTTCATGATTATATTATGTGTCTAGTAGGTGTTTGTATTATATGTTTTTTGGTTTCAATTTAAATTTTTTTCTGATCTGTTATTTGTATGATCGTTTGGGGGAGATTAATAAAAAATTTAATACCAAAAGAACTAAAATTATTTTGGGTAGTGGTAAAATTAAATTTTGGATGTTTTGTAAATTGTAAAAGTGTATCGAAAATCGCTTCTTGTGTTTAATGTATTTTTAATTAAAAAAATTTGGATAATTGATTTTTTTGTGTATGTCTATTATTTTTGGTACTTTGAATTCTTTATATAGTTGGGAACTTGGGTAGATATTTTTTTCTTTAAAATTATTTTTATTATCATTTTTTGGGTAGTTTCTAATTTTTGTATAGTGGTTTTACGTGCCCCTCCCCATCCAACAATACCGTACTGTAATTGGGATTGAACAAAGGCGTAATATATTATTTTAAGATTTTTCGTTGATAGGATATTTCGATAGGGGACAAGCCTCAAAAATATATAGGCACTTTTTAAATTTTTTTATTGATAAGATCAATAATTTGTTTTTTCCACTTAAGATTAGTGTCTATTATGATTCCAAGGTATCTAATATTATCTTTTTCTCCAATCGATGGAAAATTGTCATTAAAGTCTCTCTGAATACAGGTAATGTTATGAATTTTAATATTAATTTAGGAGTTGTTTGGGATATGAATCTTAAGATCCCAATTTTTATATTTTCAGAATACAGCCGATTGTCTGAGTTAGAAAAAAAACAGTCTATTAGAATTAAAATTCTACACACATTCAACAGTTCTATTTGCAACAAAGAGAGACGTTTAGAATTACTTTTACAAGTTTTACTTATTCTGATGATTCCAAATTAACCAACTTAAAATCAGCATTAAAAACGTCTAAAATAAATCTATTTTTTTTATCAAAAATGTGATTGTTTTCGTTGTAATTAGAAAGTTAGATAGTAACAATAAATTTGTTACGACAAACTGATTTTTACCTGAAAAATGATCTTCGTATTGTTACAAAATAATGTGACAATAGCCGTTTTATCATAGAAGTAAATGAAAGATTGTTAATATCACTATTGTTTAAATTATTTTACATTGTTTTACTGCGTATGCGGTTATCGTACTCTAGCGATCGTGTTGGAAACCTGTATCATTCTGAAAATAGCAATATTAGGATATCAAATCTTTATCCCAACACTTAATAAACGAAAATAAAAATATATTTATTTATTTATTTATTTAACGCCCTTATGGGCTTTTACAATATACAGAATATTTTTTTTTTAAATAACATAAGACAGTTAAAATTAAAATACAGTTAAAAGTTACAATAATAATAGTTAAAAGTTAACAATAATAATAATAATAATAATACAGAAAAACATAAGAAAAACATAAAAACATAAGATAAAATAATAATAAAGTTAAAGGTAGAAATAATAATAGTTAAAGGTAAAATAGAAAGATTTATTGTCCATTTCCATTTTGTTGGGATGTAAACAATTGTATCAGCTTTGTCCTATAAACAGTTATACTATCAGCAAAAATGTCAGCCGCCTCTGCATGCTCATTCCCTAATGAGTGTAATCTGGGAATTACAGAGTTTGCTAATGCATTAGTTCTGACATTTCCACTATAATAGAACAATGCACTGTGTCTTGATGACCTCGATGGAGCGTATAAGTCGATCGGACTAATAATCTGGGGGCAATCAATCAAACTATTTATGATCCTATAAAGAAATATTACGTCTGTTACAGTACGTCTCACAGACAAGTTTAAAAGTTGTAAATAACTAAGGAGATATTTATAATTGATATCTTACAAGCGTATATTTAATTTGTAATTAATAAATCTTAAATATATTTTTTTGGACTCGTTCAATTGCCGTTGAATGATTAACATGTTATATATTATATGTATACGTATTATATGTATACGTAAATATACAAGGCTTCTATGGCGTAATTGGATAACGCGCCTGCCCCGGAAAGGAGGAGATCCGTGGGTCGAATAAAACAACTACAATTAAGAATAATTAAAACTATAGCAAATAAAAAACAAAAAGAGGCATGTAAGGACCAACCGGAAAACCTATTCAAAATGTGTAAAATCTTACCGATCCAAAAACAACTTGACTATAAGATAACACTGGAAGAATACGAGAAGGACAGTTTCAAAACACCAATGCATCATGAATATACGACAAGACAAATAACGAATAAAAAACTAGAAATAAAAAAAACAAATAATTGTTATGGAGACAGAACCTAACAGTGCGTAATTCCAAAATTATTCAACAAGCTACCGGATAAAATAAAAAATGTAACGGGCCAAAAAAATATAAAAAAGACATTAAAGAAATACTACAGTGACTTGTGAAGTGGATAGGAAAAGCAAAATTAGCACTAACACTGCACTTGATACTTTGTAGATACATAATTCCTATTTTATGAAAATAAATATTACTGACGAATTTAAAAAAATATTATAATTGTGTTCTATAACGCCACTCTGGGACAGGCGTAGCCTAGTAGAGTGGCATAATCCACAAATTTAACAACAACAAAAAAATGTGTAATTTATCTTATATTGTTATTATTAAATTAGTATTAAGTACCTTTATTTGTAAACAAGGATTTTTTTGAAATAAAAAAAAATAGTAGCTTATTATATAATATATCATAAATTAAATACAATTAAGTAAAGAAATGTACATACACTTATTATAATTAAATCCTTGCGTTTAAACTGTAATTACAGTTTTGCAAGAGGTAATTTAAAAAAAAAAAATCCCGGTAGCAGTCAAATATTTTTTCGTGGATTTGATTTTTCTGTATTTCTTTCTAATTGATTTATTAATTTGGTTTTAATACGTAGCGTAAATAAATAAATACCAATGAATAAACATCACGCCATTTTATTTACAAACAAATATTTTCGAGTTCGTAGACTTGACCCCTGCGTTGCATTCTCGCTTATCGCAATCATTCTTCAGATATTGAATTATTTATTCACCTTTCATAAATATGTATTGGGAAACTGGCAAAACATAACCTACTTGCAATCTAAGAACAGACTTCAGTGATGCAATTTGTTCAACCAACAGGTTTGTTTAAAAGCAACTAAATATTTTGAAAATAATCTTCTAAACATTATGAAATTGACATTCTATAGCGTATTCTTTTACCTATAGAGACCTCGGCTGATGGACTCTGTGATAGTGCTGGTGTTTTAACCGGTGACACATTGACAGTTATTTGAGATTTGTATCTGATTACGGGGATGATTGGTAACTAATTTTTGCAGTTCAACGGGCAACCATCGCTACTAGACAATAATTATATCCTAGTTATCAATCATCGATACAATCAGATACAAATTTCAAATAATTCTACCGAAAACAACCAGTTAAAATAATGTTTTAAACATCACTACTGAACGATTGGGAACGAATCGTTAGGTAAAAAGGACTGTTATCGCATTCGTTGTGCCTTATTTTGAATTTCTTGAGAAAAGGAAGTCTTAAGCAGATAGCAAAGGATATTATTTTCGAAAAAGGTAAACAAAATTCAAATGAGAGACAGTGATATGGGCCTATCAGCTTAAGCTGCCTGCCCATTATCAATAATAATTATAATAATAATAAAATCCAAAAGCAGGATCTTTAATAAAGAAATAGTACCTCTACGAAATTTTCATAATTTTTTGATCGAAATGATACAGTTTTGAAAAACGGCGCCGCTGCCAACGGCATTCTGTTTTATAACGACGTCATTTATTGGCACATTTCGTACTTTGGAATTTTTATTTTTAAATAGTAATTGAGGTATTTTTAGTAAAAAAAATACAATTTTTCACGATATATCATTTGTAAATTAACACTTTAGTATCCCTGGGTAACACGTATTTAACATTCACTAGAACATTCCATCCAGTTCTCACTCGCAGTATTTATCGCTTATTTCTTTCACCACTTAGGTAAGTACTTTGATTATTTGCTAGATATTTGTCGCTTCAATTATCGCACCTGTCCACCCTGGCCTCGCGGCTCGCAGCCGACTTCGCACTTTTCGCCTGTCAAACGCGACTACTCCAACATCCAACATTTGTATTTATATCCGAAAGCTTCAACTTTCATACTTTCTGTATTATTCTTGTGTTTGGGAGAAGATTCTCGTGGCTTCTAGGTGTTTCTCGAATGTTTTAGATGTCTCCCGAAACTTGTAGATCACCTTAACGTGTAGGTATGTTATATAGGTGCACCTCCACATCTATATATTCAAATGGTTTATTAAATAGATTATGGAAGGCAAAATTAGCATAGCTAAATTTAAATGTTTTGTAATATGATCACAACAAGCATTTAAAATAACGGTAACGAATCGCTAGAAAATCGATTTAAAATTTTTACACATCGACATTAAATATGGCGACACGTGAACCGTGAAATATATTGACTACCATTAAAGTTAATACGTGGGATTACGCCAATGCACGTACAAATTGAGTCCAGCAAGTTAAATATTATTTCACTGTTTAGATGATTTAGATGTCGGTAGTAAAGTCAACAAGGGATCATTCATTATCCATGTCTACCATTTATCTGTATATTTAAATTGTGTTGCAAAAGTGTGTTTATGGTCCAAAGAATATTATCACTGTTTATTTATTTAGTATGCCAACATATGAACGAATCAGAAGCAATTTCGACCATGTTCTGAATTAAGCAATATTTATAATATATATAAGCAATAAGCTATATCTTGACTTTTATTGTATCACATTGTAATACCTACCGCCAAGTTTTAAGATTGACAGATTTGAAATGAACGAACTCAATCAATTAGAAAGCTCATCATTCATAATTGTGAATAACTTGACGTTTGTTTACGTCTTAGAACTTTCTGATAGATCTAATCCATTAATTTTAGACCTGTCAAACTTAAAACGTGAACAATAACTGCCAAGATATAGAAATAGCAATATTGCTTATTTCAGAATACGGCCGATTGTATAACATTGTAATGCCGCCAATTTTGAAGTTTTAAGTTTGACAGGTTTGAAATTAATGGATTAAATCAATCAGAAAGCCCTAAAACGTACACAAACGTTAATTTATGAAGTACGTGGGTTATCTCGTTTAATATTAACGGTCTGTCTACACAGAGGAAAATCCAAGTTTTATGTTAGTGATTGAATAAATTAGTATTTCCGCAAACAAGATCCAACAAATATGATTACCATTTCGGATGAATGAAATTTTTAGGTTTTTTTTTTAACTTTCATTTATAAAATATGTGTGATTATCTTAAATGACTTGATCTGTTTATAAGATATGAGACGTATTGAATTTAAAGTTAATAGTTTTTTTCTGAAATTAAGCATTACTCTAATCAGATGGCAGAAGGGAGCAATTGCCATTTTGAATAATGTTGAAGAGAGCACTTCACATTACACTTCAATTTAGTGTACCGACCAAAATATTTATATATTGACACAGATTTTTAATGAATTAATATATTATTATGGTTGTTTTCAATTTGATTTTATAAAATATTGATTTAATGTAAAATTTAACATAGATATTTCATATCGTAACGCAGATGGCCCCCTTTGCCATAGAAATTTTACCGAGATTTTTTTAGATGGCTTGTTTTACCAGGTTTCTCAGGAGATTAAAATATTAATCAAGACTTATTACTGTAAATATGACAATGTGTGTACTATTGTATTCTTTACCATAAATATCATATATAACTGTATATTTTGGTACATATATAATTATATATTAATAAAAATGATGTGTTTAAAAGTAAATGTATTGTAAAAAATTAATACTATGAAAATGCTAAATCTGTGAGTGAAAGGAACAACTGACTAAATAAAAAAATGCAGGTTTTCAAGAAAGCCAAAACAAAATTTTAGAATTTCATTGAAAGATTTGGCAGATACTTCGTGATGCAACATTATAATTTAAAATATGTTTTATTTTAAATTTGTAATACATACACAATATGAGTTATTAATTACTACTATAGTTTCAAGAGGAGCAGCCTCACTCCTGCAACTGTCCATTCACTACTCCTATATGGAATAATAGGGTGGGGTGGAATTTACAATAATGTAATAATTCGAATTAAAGTAATTCAAAGAACAATTATTAAAGTCATACTTAAAAAAAATCAACATTCCCCACACAAAAACTATTCAAAATATTTCCAGTCCCAAAGGTGGAATCTATATACATAAGAGTATCATAATTATTATGCAACTAACAAACGAAGCAACGAAGAACGAGTAAAAGAACAGGCAGAGTTCGAAAGAAACACATCACCGAGATTACGAGACAATTTTAAAATTCCAAAATGCAATACAAAAAATATCAACAAGTCCTTTTCTATCCATTCCTTATTCTCCTTTAACCTTCAATTCTTTGATTCTCATAGTTTGTCCGTAACGTAAAACTTTCATTTTTTTTTGTTTTTTTTTCGTATAACTCAAGTTATTGATGCTATAATATATAACAGGTTAATTCTGTGGAAACTTGTAAGATGGTCTCTATACTGTTCAATAATCATGTGTAATCTTATTTTATATATACTGTTAGTTTCCCATGAATAAATAAAATAAAATAAAAAATATATTTCAGGCATGAAATTTTTTTACAATCTTCCAATCGAAATGAGAAATATACAGGATACAAAACAATTGATGAACAAATTGAGAGAACATCTCAATTAACTGAACTAGACACCATTACCTTCAAAGTCAAAGACGTTTCACTCCACTACTTCATCCTGGATATATAATATAATGTAAAATAATTAAATGTAAATAATTACATATAGAAGTTCAAAGTACCTCGTCCAAGCACAAGAGCAATGCTCTTAAATGGAGAGGTACTATGAATAACACAATTGGGTAATAAATATAATTGTATTTTTTGTAAATAAATTGTAATAATAAATAAAATAATAAAGGGGCGCACGGTGAGGAGGGGTATTTTTTATATTATATTATTTATAAGTGTGCTTTTAAAATTCAAATCATATTTCAGTCCACTTCACCAATCCTGGAGTTTTTTGCCAAAAAATACCGCTCCCCACCGCGCGCCCCCCTGACCTACCTGATTAGATTGATACAATTTGTATTTAAATTAGTTAGTATAGTTATATATATATACATGATGATGAGAGGGACTACCCCTCCCGAAACTATACTAGTAATTAATAACATATATTGTGTGTGTATTACAAAGTTAAAATAAAACATATTTTAAATTTTGTAATTTTGTTTTACTTACGAAATGTCTCTTAAAACTTTTGTTAAATTTATAACAAACAAGAACATTGAATCAAGTTGACTAACGTCGTTGTTACTTGTTAAATTTTTAAAATAATTTATTATTTTTCAAAAAATTAAAAAATAGTCGCCTTTTATTTTATTTTCTGACTCATATTTATTTCTATAGTTTGTATACCACGTATGTAATATGAACCAACCAAATATATAAAAATATTAACAGTGTTACTTAGGCTAGATTTTTTTTTAATTCGTGGGTTGGATTCTATTTGCAGAAATACGCCCAAATGACTGCAAGTGGAATGCAGTGTTAAGTGCGCGCGCACCCACGCGGCTCCGACAGTGAGTGACTGGTTTACTGTAAACAGTACATCTTGATTGGAGCACGGGTCGACGGCTGCTGAACCCAGTAATTACTGCTTTATTGTTTCGTGACACTATTCATCTAGACCAGCCATACTAAACCTGCGGCCCGCCAAGCTTTAATATCAGGAATGTGATTAAAAAAATCCGGCATTGTAAGTTTTGAATATCCTGAAATATGCGCGAACAAAAAGACAAACTGCTGTCATTTTAAAACCGGCGATTTCTATGGCTTAAGAACGAATTTGTTTCAACCATAGATAGTTTCAACTAGTGTAAGTTTTGTGTTTGTCACGTAAATTTTTAGCCATTTTTTAGTGATACTCGTATTCCACATTCATCCATTGCTGTCGGTGAAATCTCGTGTTCCAGTGAGTAAACTCTTTTTTGAAATCTGTATATATTATTCCTATTTTTTTTATCATTCAAATAATCCACACAATATTTTGAGTATACCCAAATCTTTATACAAACTGGTATTGTATTATTAATACATCGTACATTTACGGTTTCTCGCCACAATGTGGTCTATGCAACTCTGGACTCTTTTTCGTTTTATAATATCGTCCTCCGTTACGTCTGTAATAAGGTATTAGAATCCGTACTCAGAAATCACCTTTTCGTATGCGTTTATTATCTATTGCTTTTGTTAAGACTTCTTCTTTCTTCTTCATCAGCCTTCGTCTTTCCACTGCTGGATATAGGCCTCTTCCTTATTTTTCCATTCTTCCCTGTTGTTGGCTAATTGTAGCCATTTCTTCCCCCCACAGCGACAATATCATCGGCCCATCTCTTTTGAGGTCTTCCGATGCCTCTTTTATTTTCCCAAGGTCTCCATTTCAGAACTCTGGGTGGCCATCTTGTAGTATCCTGTCTTGCAACGTGTCCTGCCCATTGCCATTTTAGCTTCGCTACACGATCCATGATATCCACTACTCTAGTTCTGTGCCTAATTTCGTCGTTCTATCTAATTCTATCTCTTAGGCTTACTCCAAGCATGGATCTCTCCATGGATCGTTGCGTGCATTTGAGCTTTTCTACACTTTTCTTTGTAAGGGCCATAGTCTCCAATCCATACGTCATCACTGGCAGTAGGCACGATTCAAAGGCTTTTCTTTTTAGGCTCATTGGGATCTCTTTGTTCTCGAAGATATGTTTGAGTTTGCCAAAAGCAGCCCAGCTCATTCCTATTCGTCTTGGCAAAGACGGTTAAGACGCTCTACAATAATAAACCCTTGGATATATGTTTTCATTATTGTATTTTGAGTATACAGATATTATGAAAATAAATTCACGTAGGAAGACAGGCGATGAGTATTATTATCGTTCTGTTATAGTTAAAAAATATCTGTTAATTAATCAAGTGGCGGCGGCCTAATCGTGAATCCATAAATACTGTTTTTCCACGTACGATTTTTTTCCGTCATATCGGTATAATGTTGCGGCCCGCGTAACTTAGCAAACATGTGTATGTGGCCCGAAGAAAAAAAAGGTTCAGTACCGCTGATCTAGACGCAAGGTTGGGATAGGCCGCATCCAGACCTAGAGCTCATTCCACTAGTGATGGGTCCGCTCTGTACTCACTACTACAATGTAGTACTACATTACATTGAAGTGCACACTTCGCACGTTTTGAAGTGTAGTGCACACTACAAACTACAAACACCAAAGTTATTGAAGGTATAAACTTAAACGAAGAATCTCTGGAAACTGTAACAACCCCCCCCCCATGGTTTGAAAAATTTTGGGACCCATGAAGAAATTTTTGGGATGTTGATGTAGATTTGGGAAAAATATATTTACTTCATTAGTACTACAATTTTGTAGTACAATTACTTCATTTCATTACTTCACTTCATTAATATTACAATTACTTCATTTCATTACTTCACTTCATTAAAATTACAATTACTTCATTACTTCACTTCATTTAGTAGTACTACAATTACTTCATTTCAAGTAGTTTTTACTACAATCGATTGTAGTGTACACTTTGTAGTCTTCAAACTGGTGAACGTGTGTGTGTTGTAGTCTTCATTTTGAAATGTAGTTTTTCCCTTCGCTACATTCCACACATTTGTGCGACATCTATTTAATTATTAATTTACCTTGCCGACTCCAGCCAGTTGCAGCACCATCCGTAGTTTATTTATTTGTTTATTTGGAAATATTAACAGATGTGAGAAAATGATATACGGGGTTATTTGGAAAACATTAATAACTTCGCAGGACTACATTCCTGCCTTGATTATGAGTCGAAAATGTTCAAGCTATTATGACCTAATATCAATAGTTAAGGAGATATACGACATCAAAGTTTGCATTTTTTTTCAATATTTCTTACTTATTTTTTTTGTAAAACGTTGGTCTATCGTTACAGTAACTTATATCGAGTATGAAAAATTCATTCCCTTTAATACAAGTCAAATAAAAAATAAAATCCTTCGTATTCCAATTGGAATTTTTCAAGGTTTTTATCATTTTATTTGTCTTGTATTGAAACGAATGAAATTTTCGTGATCGATATGAGTTACTGTAATGATAGTCCAACGTTTTACAAAAATAAGTCAGAAATATTGAAAAAAAATGCAAAATTTGATGTCGCATATCTCCTTAACTATTGATATTAGGTCATAATAGCTTGAACATTTTCGACTCATAATCAAGGCAGGAATATAGCCCTGCGAGGTTATAAATGTTTTCCAAATAACCGTGTATATAAATATATGAGAGTGTACATAGTTAGTAATTAACATATTAACTTATATCTTAACATATCTCACATAGAAATAATTTTGAAATAGTACATAATAATAATATAAGCATGTTAAAATAAAAGACATCAATTGTAACAGTAGTGAGTAGAACATAATAAAGTAAATAACAATAATGAAGTATACGTATAGTTGTAGCACTCTTCCAGGTTTTCATGGCACCCCGGCACGTGCGCAGAACAAAACTACATAATTAAAAATAATGAAAAAATAAGCTTTTTTAAACCTTATATAACCTGACCTATAGTCCACTAAAAATTGTGTAAATTTTGTGAACCAATTCATGAAATAGTTTATCTTCAATAATATAACGCATTAAGGAAAAAAATTGGTTGAAAAATGTCGAAAAATGAAGGTTTTTTTGGAACGAACTTCCTTAACGCGGCTTGCGGTAGGAGTTGACTGGTAGAAATCGCCAAGTAAGGAAAAAGCGTTATGCCCTCTCCATGCGACGTTCTCTCTTTCTATTGTATACGAGTATGTGTGTGTGCGTGCTTGTATCGAGATTCGAGTAGACGAGCATCGTGCCTGAGATAGGTTGTATAACCTCAAAACTGAACGCGTGGAAATTTTGTTAAAACTTATTCGTTTTTGTTTTAAATCATACGTGAGTTATATTGTATCATTATTGCAATTTTGAAATGAAGATTCGAGAAATGGAAACTGCAACAAGCATGTGTAATATAAACGTAACCGTTACCAAAAGTAACCTAGTAAAATTCTATATTTTGATACAAGTATTTTTTACTGTTTATATACGTTTAATGTGATTCGAATGTTTACTATTTACATAAATATATTACAGAGAAACAATAGTGGAATCATATGCTCAGCGTCAAAAAGAGAAAAAAAATCGAAAAACAACTTCAACGTAACGTTTCCTTACGTAACGTTTTCTTACGTAACGGAACTTCGTTCCTGATGGAGGTCCTCCGACTGCACACGTATTATGTTTCTTGTCAATATACACCCTTATTGTACTAAAATAAGGTTAGCACAATACATATTGTACGTGCGACATATTCTTGTGATGGGAGAAAAATAACCAATGCTGGCTTATTCTAGAGAACTCCGGGTTTCTTATCTTATCTTAAACAAGATTCACAGTATAAACTATAATTCAGTCGATACAACTGGTTCTTTTTTTAATTTAATTTATTTATTTAAATTTATACATATTTTTATTATTACAGATCGTGCCAAGTCTTATACAGCTTGTCGGCACGTTTCTTTTTCATTTTCTTGCATAAGTACATAGCATACATATTTAGTTACAGTTACAGTTTATAAAGGATAAAATATATATAGAAAATAATGATATTATATGAACTTAGTAGTGAGACTAGGTATTAGATAATATACAATAAAAAAAACATGAACATCAATATGAATCAACTGGAACATCAATATGAAATATTTGTTGCGCTCCAGAAAGAGAGGGCGACCACGGAAGACGTGGCATGACCAGATTAACCAGATACTGGAAGATGGTCCTGTTAGAAGCCTGAACAACCGTCGAGTTAGAATGTAGACGAAGCGAAAGTTGTATGTCAGGACAGAAGAGTATGGCGCTCTATCCTCTCTACCTACCCCCACGGGGAAAGTGAGAGTTGCACTCCTCTATTTGTTGCGCTCCCCGCCACAGCCTGCCCTCTCGCGGTAAGATTCCGAAGTGGCCTGGAGGCAGGAGCCGATTCGCCAGCAATTTGCCGCCTTATTTCACTGCCACGACCTAATGGCCGGCTAGTTGATGCGCTGAATGGTCGCCTCTATTAGAAAATGACGATCAGGTACTTACGTACCTACGTAACTTCCTACGGCAACATTGGCAAGCTGTCGCGAAACCAGATTCCACTTGCGCCTCATTCATCGGCCGTTCCGACCCGTTAGATACGAGTCGTAGCTAGGGAATGCAATCCCGAGTCGGGATCGCCCTTTCGGGATCCCTCGAGATTGGAATTTCCATCCCGCGGGATCCCTATGGATCGGGATCCCGAATACTTTTGTGTTTCTTTTTGTTTATAGAGCTGAATAGCAATTAACGACAATGCCTTATATTTTTATATCAAACTTTTATTTTATTTTATTTAAACCAAACCTAATAACCTAACCTAACCTAACCAAAACTAATAACCTAACCTAACCAAACGTAATAACCTAACCTAACCAAACATAATAACCATATACATATAATAATTAACTAAAAAACAAAAAGAAAAAACATTATAAGACACTCACCAATTCAAAATGAAATTAATCACTTTCATCTTCTTAATTAACTTTTGATAGTCTTAAAATCCGGCTCATTAATAAAATATAAAAAGTACCTACGTTCAATATTCATCATATTTATTTCGTCTATAAATATTTTGTCATGTAAACATACATTGTCTATGATTTTCACATTTTTCCTCAGATATTACCTATGAAATGTCAAAATATACGGTACATTTTTCGAAACTTTAAATTGTGATATCTTATTTAATACTTACTATTTAAACGTAAATTATCATTCATTTTGTTATTAGCACATTCAATAATATAGTGAAATACTCATTTTCGTTGTTTATGCAATGGGACCATTGTATTGGATTTAATATTGTGCGACATTATTTTATGACATTATTAAAATCAGAATACTCAATGATACCGAAAAAAACGCCCTATTCTGCATTCCACCCATTTTAATAAAATGTTCATTATTAATCATTAGAAAAAAAAAGATTATTTTATTTGTGTATATCTACTTTTATGTTATTTTTTTTTCACCAACATGTTTCAGAAATTACCATTCCATCATCAGGGTGCTGTATAACTGTCAAAAAATTCGAATGAAATGTCTTTTGTTCCTTGTTTTTCCAAATTATTTGAAAAATAATTTAAAAAAATATTATTACTGAAGTTCTTGATTACTCGCAATTATTGGAAAAAATTTTAGAATTGGGCTAGTAATTTCTGAAACATGTTGATGAAAAAATACCCACATAAAAGTAGATGTATACAAATAAAATAATCAATATTTTTTAAAAATGTCAATCTACAATGTTGCTCAATCAATTGAAAAAATGTAGTGGAGTAAACACTACTAACTAGTAGCAGTTTTTATTACTATGCTTGATAAAATACAGCAAATATTATTCAAAGCTATTTTCATTATTTGAATGTGACATGAACATAAGTATTAAGTACTTACTAAAAGTTCTGTAGACATATAAAGTTTCCGACAAACTTCTTGAAAATTTTTGGCGTATTGGGGGAACGCGCAGAAGACAAATTTTGGGTCTCGTTGGTGGAATGGTACATGCGCAAACTCTCCCCCACCATGCCGAAAAATTTCAAGAAGTTTGCCAGCTACTGTACAATTAGGCATACTAAACATAAAAAATTCTGATCAATACCGATAATCTCGTCCGATTTTTCGGTTCGGGATTGATCTCGTAAAATGCCTCGAGATCTCGCGGAATCCCGATCTCGCGGGATCAGGATTGCAATCCCTAGTCGTAGGTCATTTGGCCCAGAACAGCCAGAAATTATTGAATTCGTGTAAACAACAAACTGGAGAAGAATCTGGAATCGAAGGCGTCCCTTTAAAAAGGGTCTAAATGCAAAAACAAAATTTTACAGGAGAGAGAAAAAACACCTAGGGTCGGTTGTTTCAAGTTGGATTAGTGTAAAAGTTCGTTTAAAGCATAGATTTTTACGTTCTCCACCAATCAAACCATCCGTTTCCGTAAAAAAATCTATGCTTTAGATGAACTTATATTTCAATCCAACTTGAAACAACTGGCTCCTACTGAAATAAATACCAGAATTTCAGTTTTATTTTTTTATTTTTCACTATCCACTTGCCAATTATGGACATCAATTTTCCTTTTTCTTTCTTTTAACTCGTAGCCTCTGGTTGGTTGTTTGTCGGACAAAAAAACTTTCGATCGATTTTTAACCCTTTTCCCGAGATCCAATCGAGCTGAAACTTTGCAAGCAGGCTCGTGGCGACGATCAAAAAGATCTGTCAAATTTTAGTTAATTTTTTTTAATAATTATTGTATGTTTTTGGATTTTTAGAAATTTTTAATGGTTTTTTCGTACAACTGAGTAAGTTGTATGAAGAGACTGCGACGCATCTGGTAGACACTAAACCTGATTATAGTATAATTTTGGATTTGTGGAAATTTTTTATTACTTCCTTTCGTAGCGTCGCCGACCGAAGCCCGACGCGTAGGTTAAGCTCTAAACCAGTTTCCACTAGTAAGTGAGAAAGGGAGTATAATAAAAACTTGGTTTTTATGGGTTAGTTTTTTTGTTTATTATGTTGTTAAGCAATCCCAGTGACGTCAAATTTCAAAAACAAATCAACAAGACTGATATTTGTTTTATACCATAGCGCTGTATAAGAGTGGCTAGTTGGTGTAGTGGTCATGCTCGCCTAGTGATCTGATGGTCGGTGGTTCAAGCCCCATTCTAGGACACTAGCAAGTTAGTCTCATTTTCATAGCACAAGCATTTATTTCATTATAAAAACTTATTTTAAGAAAAGTAAAAGTGATAGTAAATTCCGTTCCGTTTTATTTTATTTTATTTATTTTACTTAATTTTATTTTATTTTGGGAAACATACAGTACAATGTAATAAAAAAATTATATAATATCAAAAAAATGTTCGTTTAGTACAACCAGTGAAGATTCCTCGAAGCTGGTAAAAAAAACTAAATAAAAAACAATGATAAAGAATATGTGATAAATAATAAATATTTCAAAGATTTAAATTATGATAATGCATAAAATGGGAGGGGTGGGGAGAGGGAGGGAATGGGATTCAATTAAAGAAGTATCAAATATTTCAATAATCATAAATGAGATTACGGAGTTTCATTTTAAATAAAAGCAAATTGTCAATAAAAATGTCTAGAATATTTGTAGAAAATTTAATAATTAGTATTAAAGATTGTTAATTTAATATTGAAGAAAATTTGTGTAAAAAAACACGAATACCCCCCTGCCCTCACGTAGCCCAGCATAGCATTCTGCCTTAATCAGTTCGCGTGGTTTACGGATGCTCCCTAATAAATGAACATCTGAATTTATCAATTATTATAAATTATTATTAATAAAATATTTATTAATATTTTATTAATAATAATTTATAAAATATTCCGACAGATAAATTTATAATTTTGTATTTTTTTTTCCGACATATATCGCTGCTTATCATAAAAAACGACCAATTTCAAAATATTTTGAATATTTATTTTCAAAATATTTTGTGGTTAGCAAATTTTGTATAAACCACACTGATGTACTTCGTATAAATAAAAATTTGATTAGTTTTCTCAAATTAATATTCCAAAATACTTCAAATTTTTTCATTTAAGGACATAACTACGCTCATAATATTCCAACGTTTATCGCAAATAAGTTTATAACGAATGAAAAACATTTCATCATGAATAATGATACTATAACTTTAACTTTACTGCATAAAAAAATATTTTTGAGTTGGGTCAGCGATATAGGCAGTAATATGTTAACGTACAACTCATGCTACAATATACTGACTCAATCAGTCTGACTGCACGCGCCTGATGGAATACATTTTTTTAATTTTTATTTATTTATTTATTAGAGACACTAACAGGATAATAGGTACATGATACTCTGATAATAAACATTATAGTGAAGACTATGCCCATTATCCCAATTACAAGTGTCTTCGGCACGCTCTAGTAATATGTATTTTTGCAATTAATATGCAATTATGCGTATTGTATTTTTGTGTTTGAATATGGTGCGATTAGTATTTAATAAATGATTGATTTAATGGATCTATAGGTTCATGTCATCGTTTAGAAAATGGATGTTGTGTATGAGTGAGTTTTTGAACGAAGATAAGGTGTCTGCAAGAATATCAGCATTAATGTTAGGGTCAGCATAATACAAATTATATGTGCGACACAACCTTGTGATGGGAGAAAAGTAACCGACATTATTAGTGTGCTGGCTTATTCTAAAGAACTCCGGGTTTCTTATACGGGGTTTAACATGCTAATTTATATCAGATAGAGAGAGAGAATCAATAGCTCCGCTGAGAATCTTGTGTAGCACAACGAGATCGGATATTTTCCGTCGGGACTCAAGTTTGTGCATCTTGAAAAAGGCAAGTCGATCTTCGTAGCTAAATAAATAATATATTTTTAAAATAATGATTTAAAAAAATATATTATTAATTTATGATAATGATAGTTGATAATTAACTTGTTCTTGTTCAAATTTCGACAGTTTTTTCTGCATTCTGATTCACGTTAACTAATTTTGATCATTTTGTTTGAACGGGTTAAAAGATTATCTCGCAAAAGGAATTCGCGCTAAGCGAGGTTTTACAGAATTGCATACTATGCTTCAAGAGAGAAAGTCAATACGAAATTAGGGATTCGTGAAATGAGAACTAAATGATTTTGCAATGAATATACCGCATGATGTATGTAGATTATTTAAGCCCTATATTTAACATCAAAAATGTTGATACATTAAATTTTCATCATCGATTAAAAGTAATTATTGGTAACCAAACACGTGCTATAACGGGTTACGAAATGCGATCGATCTAAATTAAGGAAATGAAATGTTTGACGATGTTACCTGTATTAAAATATCTAATCGACAATAATTAATCTACGATAACGTTAGCAAATTCATCATGATTTTTCCGCTGGCAAGAACACATTAAATTTTATTGTCCATCATCAGAAACTAGAGATTTCGTAATATAATCGGTTTTACGAGGATAGTTTGCTGGCTTTGCATGGAAAACTTGCTTAATATCTTAGAGAGGAAGGTACAAGTCTTTCCATTTAAGAAAGACAATCGAATTGGTATGTGTAAGCTGTGCGTACGATGCACATTGTTTCGTTGTGTTGGTGTTTACGGGTATAAACACCAACACAACGAAACAATGTGCCTGGTACGCACGGCTCACACATACTAATTCAATTGTCTTTCTTAAACGAAAATAACTTATTAACGGGTAAAACCTCCACGAGAGCCAGAAATTTATTTTTGCAAGGACGTGATTATTATTATTCTTTTAATTGGCATTTATTAAGGTACGTATTAAACTATTATTAACTGGAAAATTTTTGGAAAAAAAAATGGTCACGTCATGTTTATTCCCGTCGAGCTCCACCGCCGTGGCTGAGACGCAACTGTCCCCGATACACATTTGTCTGATATAGAAAAGAAGGTCATGTACTTATTGACATATCTATAATGTAACAAATCCGATATGTAAAAAAAACGTTTTAGTAAAATTGGAAACAACCGCCCTGGTCTAGGTAAAACCTAATCAATTTGACCTCATTGGTGTTCTAAAACAGTGTTCCTGTTGATCATTAACATGGACGGAATGTTACGATGTTAATAATTAAAACCTATGTTTTCTCTACTGAAGTTTAATTACATATATATTCTATATTCTTCTGCTCGAATTATGAGAGTGACTCTCATCGACAGGTGAAGTTTTAATATACGAGTGTGATCAAAAAATACGGTGTATGAGTTTTTATAGCAGCAACTGCTGATGCTACATTGATGAGAAGTACCGATTCCGGTAGCCCGTTCCTATGATGATAATAATAGTGACACGTAAGAATAAGTTGAGACCTATCAGGCCACTACCAGAGCTCGGAGAATAGGGTCAAGTTTACCGTATCTGTCGCGCATTTTGGATTTATAACGCTTGTTTTGTTTCAAGTTGAAAAAGAGTGCCAAAGAAGCTCATAAAATGTTAAAAGCAGTGTATAACGATAATGTGATTACCACGAAGACTGTTTAAAAATAGTGTGAGTGATTTAAAATCGGAAATGAGTCTGTTCAAGATGAGCAAAGGTTGGGACGTCCTTCGACCTCAGAAACAGAGGTAAGCGTGCGAAAAGTCTCAAAAATGATTCGCTCAAACAGACGGTTCGAGAGCTTGCTGAAGAGCTGAACATCTCGCACAGGTCCGTGCAAAGCATTTTAATTGATAATTTGCAAATGAGACGAGTTAGTGCTGCATCACGACAACGCGCCGTGCCACATCTCGCTTCTGATCCGCGAATTATTGGCCGAAAAAAAATTCCGGTCTGTCCACATCTGCCTTACTCTCTTCTCAAAGTCTTCTCAAAAATAAAAACCGTGCTGAATGGACTATGTTTTGACACCATTCCCGACATTGAGAAGGCCACAACAGAGCAGCTGAAGCCTTACAGAAATACTTCCAATCATGGAACCACCGTCGGGATAAGTGCATCGCCAGCCAAGGAGAGTACTTTGAAGGAGATAAAGTCAAATTTGTCATAAACTTATTTCATTGTTTGTAATTACTTACATTATTCACCGTATTTTTGATCACACCTCGTAATTTACATACAAATATAGAAAAAAATTAATTAAGCTTAAGTAGAGTAAATATACTATAATTACATACCTGTCCTTGTCTGTGACACCTAATGCTGGACTATGTAGAGCACCTACAATAGGCAACTAGATACCCTGTATGTACATGACATCCTTTATGTTATATATGGACTATGGGTAAAAGCATTATATTGATTATTTACAAAAAAACATGTCATATCTAGCTCCCTGTGTAACAAAAAATATTGTCGTCCAAAAAACCGATAGAATAGCGAGGAAGCTCCACGCGTAATTTCGCCCAATTTTCTTCGAATAGCTTTGAAGCAGAAACACGTTTGACAGTGATTTTCTCCGCGACGACACCTGCGAGCCAAGGTTCTGGCGCGCTGGTCGAGCGAGATCGACTTTTACTTTTAATGCCAAGTTCAAGTTACAAGATCGCGCCCAGTACCTACGTTGGTGCAGCTTGCATTTACGACAGCTACCGTTAGGAAGAAATCCGGTGAAAATTTAACCTACAAATTGGGCCTAGACATTTGCGTTCGGTTGACATTTGCCGCGTATTTTTAAATTAATTCTAGTGCTCGTTTATACCGCGTAGATTAATGTGCGCATGTGCTCTTACACAGGGTTATTTGTAAAACATTAATAACCTCGCAGGACTATATTCCTGCCTTGATTATGAGTCGAAAATGTTCAAGCTATCATGACCTAATATCAATAGTTATGGAGATATGCGACATCAAAGTTTGCATTTTTTTTTCAATATTTCTGAATTATTTGTTGTACAACGTTGGACTATCATTACAGTAACTTATATCGAATATGAAAAATTCATTCTCTTGTTTGTTTATACAGGGTTATTTGTAAAACATTAATAACCTCGCAGGGCTATATTCCTGCCTTGATTATGAGTCGAAAATGTTCAAGCTATTATGACCTAATCAATAGTTAAGGAGATACGCGACATCAAAGTTTGCATTTTTTTGCAATATTTATGACTTATTTTTTTCAAAACGTTGGACTATCATTACAGTAACTCATATCGAATACGAAAAATTCATTCGTTTCAATACAAGTCAAATAAAAAAATAAAATTAATTGTCATTCCATACAATGCTTGTTTGGACTTTGTTGGAGTCATACTGCAAACAAAGGTCGTATACCAAAAAAAAATCTCGCGTATGGTGATCCACTATCTAGTGTATTTTAATTTAGACTAAACCAAACTTCTTACTAGATACACGTTCAGTAATTTGCAGATTCTCTTCTTCAGAAGGGCCTGGTCATCAAAATCCGAACTTCGACCCTTTCCTGACTTGTCTTCTAAGCTGGTATCAACAGTTCTGAAGCGAACAAACCACCCTTTCTCTAATCGTTCCTTCGCTGAAAATATCATAGAGATAGCGAAATGACCCTTTCTCGAAGTGGTAGAACATAATATGGCGTATACGAATATGGTTTTCGATGCGCATTTAAATTTTCTAAACCCATTAATAAATTGTATCATGACAATATCATATTAAAAAAATGCATCAAGCTAATAATAACTAACACTTTCACTAGTCCCTGATTAATCTAGCGGATTCATATAATTGACTTCATCTTTTTGTTTTTCACATATTTTTCATTAGAGATGGGTCATTTATGAACGGATTGTTCTTTTTGAATAGTTCATATTGAACTACCGTTCATAAATCATAAGCCATAAATCTAAAATATTTGGTGAATGAATGTTGAATCCTATGGCATGATGGCAAATGAACGATTGAAAATCAATAATTCAAATGAACAAATGAATGGTTCAAAACATGTCATTCAATTTTCAGTCAACTGAATAAAACTTCTTGTAGTGTATCCTAAATCTCGGGATACGGATACCAAATTAAAGACAGGTTGTTGCGGTTTTCAGTGTATTCTCAGATGTTTTCTGTCGACCGACCCTATACCTAATCCTGTGCTAACTGCACGCTAGTTAGTAGAAGAGAGAGAGAGCGAGAGTCAGAGCTCTCTTCTTTTATAGCCGCGCCCCTTTGTACCATCGTTAAGTTGCCGCCCTTCTACTTCCATCTCTATTTTTCATACCTAAATAAAGAGAGCACGTTCGGGCACAGACGAAATGTACTCGACTATTACGATCAGTGCCTGAAGGAATTTTTAAACTCATGTTGTTGTAATATTATGGACGGAAGTAGTTTGTTATGATCATTAATTATCTGTGCCAGACCGATGTAGCACATGTCTTATTAATTAACCCAACAAGGCCATCTTGGTGTTCTATAACTGGTTTAGTTGCCGACACTGTGTGCGGAAGTGAAGATAGCCAGGAATTAGTAAAATAAATATGAAAATAGACTAAATACGATGGAAATGCTGCTGTAAACACGTAGGGAGGTTGCTTAAGGCAAATGCATATTTCGGCGCTTTTTTTTTACGAAATTGTGGGTTTTTATTATTCATTTATATCAGAATGTATACTCTAGACTGCAATTTTTTTAAAGAAATAACTTAGATAGAACCTTTGTTATTATATAAAAGTAATAAACTGAACATTATTTACGATAAATAAGAAAATATAAGCATTAATCGACAGCCCGCGGCCAAAAAATCGTTTTTAGTGTCTTAGGCGGCGATAATTTTTAATGAATATTTATATGGTTTTTAATACGTATTAAGTATACTTCATTATCTAGAATCTATTCTAAGGAAATTAAGAAACATTCTATATTAATAAATGTTTTAAATGATGGATGTTTTAAATTTGCAAGAAATTTTCCGTTTTTTGTTTATATAAAGAGATGATTTTAACAGTATATTCTATTTATTCCCGTATTTTGAGGCTTTACTCACTAAATAAAAGTGAGTTTTTTTTAATAAAAACACCTTAAATATTATTTAAAAATAAAAATTCCAAAGTGTGAAATGTGCCAATAAATGACGTAATTATAAAACATATACTTATGTACATTAAAAATAATATTGCTTCATACAACACTTTAAAAATATTGAGGTTTCATTACCAGCGGTGACATCTATCCGTGTCATGGAAATTACTAATTTTCGACCATTGCTGGCTAAAGTACATTACGATATATTTTTTATTTATTTTTTATTAACGCTTCGACAGCCCAATAAGCTCAATTACTGAAGCGCAACACATCACAAAACACCCAGGTTTGAGTAAATCACATTAATTATTGTGACCTCACCGGGAATCGAACCCGGAACCCTCGGTGTGAGAGGCCATTGTCGTACCCACTGGGCTACGAGGGACGAAGTATTCCCTTCAAATATTTGAAAGAAGACAGATAAATAACATAATGTATACAACTTTAAAAAAATTGATAATGTATGGATGTTTTTCGGTGGAACTGGTGAACTTTGCATCACTTAAGCCAACTCATACGGGTTATAAGCTCTGGGATAGCCTCGCTACTTTATACTCGTTGCCAATTTAAATAGATTCGTCTCTGTGAGACTTCTATAATTCATCTTAATTAAGAATTATTCGATTTATTTAAAACGATAAAAAGTTGAAATTATCTGCACGCATTTTACATAAAATAAACGAAATTTGTAAAACGTAAGCGGTTCCACCTAAGCTTTTATGATGCATCTAAGAACAAAAGTCCTTAAATCTCTACTCGAACTCAGTAAAATAATTTATAACCTTTTATTTCTTCGGATTGCATAATTTGAAAAACATGGAAACAAACTGTATTTTTTTATTTTATAGTTAATTAAAAGACGTTGCTTTAGTTAGTTGGGTGAATTTTAATCTCCGCAGTAGCAGTTAAAGTTAAAGTAACGAGCTGGTCTGAGTAGTATTTTAAACAATCTCAGGCTCATTCAAGGGTTTATTTTCAGATCAATTTCATTACATGGTGGTTTAATTTATCTCAAGTCATTGGTCTCATTATATGGACATGCGCCATGACAACTGTACATAATGTTTACACTTATAAAACTTGTTATGTTTTGTTATTATGACGTAATGTAAAATATTGTATTTTTCTAATAGCTACTCTTAACGTCGAATACTTATTTAAAAACAAAATTTTTTGTTGTGTTTTTATATAATATGAAAACATATGAAGTCTTTGGAAGAAACAAAGAACCCACTAAATATATTGTAACGAGATGGTGAATCTACTGAATACTGACAACAATATAACGGCATCACTCGACGCAGAATCAGCCACCCGTGACCGCGTGATTATGCACTAAAACGTTAGTTTGGAATCGTCAAGAACGTTCTAAAATAAATCTCTCGAAGGAATTTATTAATGAAAGGCCTCACGCAACACGGGGTCAGGCAATTCATTCGTGACAGTAACAAGTGCGACATCTTAGCGTTAGAACCAGTGTGGTCAGTGATTCTGACGGTGATAACACGCGATATTAGAAGTGCGCGATCACAGTGTGACCAGACCAGTGATACCAGCAGTGAATAAATAAAGGAATACCGGGGCGAGAAGTCTTTCTACGAACGAACATTGAACGAACGAACGTGAAAAACAATAGGTGTTCCGCACGGGAACTGATAAATTTTGCGCGGTTCCATCAAGCCTGCTTCCGAAGGCCGAGGTTGTAAGTCACGGCCCGCTTCGGAGACGACACAGTGCTAAACTTCCATGTAGTGTAGAGCCTTCCGCTTTGAATGCGAAATGCCTCATAGAGAAACGTCCGTCGCGGGGGTCCAGAAGCACAGGAGATTGCAGAGGCTGGCCCGTATATTCTCAGCCGCCATCTTTACCAAGTAGGAATCCATATAGGGGGCAGGATAGCAGTAAAAACACAGATGAAAGCGGTCCACAGGGCGTCTAAGTCACCGCACGTAATGTGCAACAGGTGACCGCCGGTAGCAAAACTATTTATTATCTATTATCTTTACAAGTGATAAAAGATTACACAACACACAAAATGCGTCACAAAAACAATAACAATGGCCGTTGGCGTCTACTTCCCACTCTCTCAACCCCACGCGCGGCGCGACTGTCGCCGCCTCACGGTAAAACGTCGCAACGCGCGACGTGCGACCGCCATCTTACGGTGCTCTGGGAAAGTAAGCCGGGCCCGCCCTAATTTAAAATCAAAATAAATTATAACATGTTTTGCCTGAGCCCCACGGGGTCAGAACTGTGTCACCTGATATAGCCTGACCTTGCAAAGGCTTATGACACAGTCAGTGGACCTGCAAGATCCTACATACTTAGAAACTGCATCAAAAGTCAACCGTGAAGGCTCGAATTTTAATCAGGTCATAAAAAATAGAAAACGTGATTTTACGAGATTCTAAATTATACCATTAGATAGATCTCAACCAAGCGCATCCTTTGGTGATATTTTCAAGTATGTCGGATAGATATTAATTGCGTAATAGGCAGCCAAAATGCCGCCACAAATAAAGTGCGCTCGCGCACTTTCCCACCCGCAAAAACATATCACTCCCAGATCATATCACTATCAGATGTTCACATGAGGAACACAATAAAAAATGCTTCAGCTCACCAGGACGTCTGTAACGTCCGTAATCAGAGTTCAAAAATATTCGCTGGTGGCCCCACTCAGCCGCGCGGCGCTATCATAGCGCCGGGTTTTTTCCATCACACGCGCGGGCTGCGTACATACAGGCGGCGCGGTCAGGCTAGTTTATCGGGGCCCACGCGAGATATTTACACTCTCAATTAAACATTTTTCATTCTAATTTCCACTTTACAATACCACACAAAGGACTCATTTGGCACATTTAAATACTTATGTATTTTTACTTCCTCGCCTCTTCGAGGCAGGACATTTACATAAATTCCATCAAAATAGCGGCCACTCTATGATAGTCCGCGGCGCTCCGCGCGATTTAAAAATGATTTTATTCCCATCGCGCGAGCTTTCCCTGTATATCAAGACCACGAAACATCAATTTTATTCAGTATTACATTTACAAATGTCTTATCTAATTCTTAAATATTTCATTAAATATTTCATCAAACTTAAATATTTCATTTTCTTAAGTATTTCAAATATTTCAACACTTTACAAGATAAGACCAAAAATGTAATTTCTTCGTGGAATTTTTCCAACGCCCTCCGTCGGAGATGTCACATATCGCCGGCTCAGTGCCCGCGCCGACTATCCGCTTGGAGGCGAGGTGGGCCCATGTACGGCATTCGCCCATACAACGGACCTGGGCCCCAGAAGGACCAACATTCACGACTTCAGATGGGTCATCATCATCATCATCATCACGTCGTCATATGATGTTGCCATCATCATTCTACCTGTCCGATACAATAGGAACAGCATTAATCGATGCCAATTAAGAAAGAGTATAATAATAAATGAGCGAAATATTCTGGAGATAATTAAGAACGTTACTACAATTTAACACGTTCCAGTGACTTTCCTTTGGTAATAAATTGAACTAAATTAGTTTCATTTGTCTCTCAAAGCCAAATACAAATAAAGTTCAAGAAAGAAACATTCCAAGACAAATTTCAATAATGAAACATTAAAAAATACGAACAGTTTGAGAAAGAAGTTAAATCCTAGATTTTGGACAACGATGTATTGAAACATTGTCTAGACGTTTGTATAATAAAAATTACTACTTCTAAATGGTTTCTGATTTCGTACTTTAATTTGGCTTGTAAGTACTCCTCCCATAAGCTCAAGCTTTTGGCTCATATTATGGGGAGTATATTAAAATGTAATAACATTTTAATATTTACATTTAATTTATTATAAAAAATCATTATTATGTATCGATTGTATAAATAAAAGAATTGCTTTCTGGTAGTACGAAATAAATAAGTCGATCAGTTTTAATGGACACATTTAAAACGAGTGGATTTCTTCGAGAATTACCGATAATGGGAAGAACCATGGCAGCCAACATCACAACAAAACCAACATCGACCCAGATCGTCAAAATAATCCGTCATTTACCATGATAGGCAGTTGTTAAAGTATTCTCTATACTTAGGATTTAAAGAATAAAATGACGCATACAATTTTTGAGTAAAAATTTTGAATGAATGTGATTCAAATTATATCGCATATTTATATAGGGATGGGGATATCCGTAGGTGGCCAAGGGGAGAAGGAATGATCCTTATAGTTTGCGCAGGATCCTAAAGAGTAACTATGCAACATTTGATTTAGATCGTTCAAAGGGTGAAGGAGTGTACAGAGAACAGGCAGACAAATATTCAATAAATATAATATTGAATTTCTTATTATACATTCAAAAAAGAAATATGACAAAAAAGTGTCGTTTAGATAATTTTATAATGAACGGAAAGGTGAACGAAGAGAGGATGGCTAGAGGTGTACGACGCAAGTGATGATGGGACCAAAATTAATGTATTTCTATAAAATACTAGCTGCCCTTACCCGGCGTTGCACGCGTTAAGGATTAAGTTTAAAATAAATTTGTGAGGGTAAACAAAGGTTCGATTCGACTGGTATAGATTTGCATCGAAAATATATAGGCGGAGGGGAAGGGTTAAAAGAATAGGGGGAAATGTCGCATATGTTACCCGTCGAGTCCTAACGAATAAGTTTCCAAATTTTGAGTCCGATCGGTCAAACGGTACAGATTTGCATTGAAAATATATCAGCGGAGGGGAAGGGTTGAAAGACTAGGGGGGAAATATCGAATATCTTACCCGCCTTATCCTAAAGAATAATTTTCCAAATTTTGTGTCCGAGCGGTCAAGTGGTACAGATTTGCATCGAAAATATGTCAGGGGGAGGGGAAGGGTATGAGAATAGGGAGGAAATGTTGCCTATGTTACCCGCCGGGTCCTAAAGCATAAGTATGCAAAATTTGAATCGAATCGAACAAACGGTGTGGATTTGTATAGAGAACAGACAGAAATTGAGTTTTATAGGTATACACATTAATTTTGGTCCCATTTCTATAAACAGTGGTGTATTATTTACTACCTTGTTGAATTATTCGTATTCGTATTCGTATTCGCCGAATAGTAGGCTTGATATTCGTATTCGTGAAAGCAAAAGATTTTTTAATATTCCGTATAAATTACTATAGTGATGCTCCAACATTTTACAGAAAATAAGTCAGATGTATTTAAAAAAAATGCAAACTTTGATGTCGCTTATCTCCGTAACTGAAGATATTTCACCCAAAGTGTAAATAATATTTTCTATTGAAAATTAAATTTTTCCTTTTTATTTTTTCTCAATTCAGAAGTTTTTGCTATTAGCTACGTGACATCCTATATATAATCATATATTTATGCCCAAGATGTTACAGAGTTATTCCACAATATTTAACCGGTTAATTTCCCGCCAAAGTTACTAGTTGAACTTTAATTAAAGTAACACATATCAAATATTCTAAGTACTTCATTAGCTTTAATACAAGTCAAATAAAATAATTAAAACCGTGCAAAAAAATTCTGGTTAAAATTTCTGCAACCAATTTCTAACACTTGAAATAAGTCAATTTCATGATAGTCCACAAAGTTTTACAGAAAATAATTGATAACAGAAATATTTAAAAAATGAAGATGCTTATCTCCATAACTATTGATAGGTACTAGGACATTGTTGCTTGACATTTTTGGAATAAATATTTCACATCCTGTATACAGGGTTATTTGTAAAACATTAATAACCTCGCAGGACTATACTCCTGCCTTGATTATGAGTCGTAAATGTTCAAGCTGTCATGACCTAATATCAATAGTTATGGAGATATGCGACATCAAAGTTTGCATTTTTTTTTTCAATTTTTCTGACTTATTTTTCGTAAAACGTTGGACTATCATTACAGTAACTAATATCAATTACGAAAAATTTATTCGTTTCAATACAAGTTAAATAAAATGATTAAAACCCTGAAAAAAATCCAATAGGAATGAACCCTACAGGGTTTTTACAAACAGATAGGTAAAGTGTACATTAATAGAATATATAGTTTAAAGAAAAAAATAATAACATGTAATAATAATGACATAAAGTGGAAAGAAAATACTTAAAATACTTTCACACACTAATTTACCAAATTCGTTATTGAATCTTCGCTGCACTTTTCACCAATCCTAAAAACTTGTCTCTCGTATACCTACTGATGCACGCTCCTTAAATCGCTCAGGTTTGCAGTAGAAAAGTTCTCGCTTGTCGGTAGGTACTTTCTTGATTTAACTGTATAACAACTTTATAGATGTTTCCAGAATCCGGTGGGCCGTGCGAGAGCTACAGTTGTATTACTCCAACATGAGAGTTTTCGATAGTGCGTAATTTCTTCTGATTCTATATAGTATTAAAACATGTAAAAATTACATAATAATTTCTTTCCTATTGGGTCGACTAATTGTTTCACGGGTCATAGAGTTTTAGAAATTCAAATTGTAATCGATTTATTTTAGGATAAACATTATTAAAAGAGAAAAAAAACACAACCATCACAGCCATTGCCAACGAAGAAACACACTTGTTTTGTGGCAAGAACACCTCATAGGGGTGAAACGCCAGGAAAGAAGAAGAAGAAAGAAGGGTCATAGAGTTAATGCAAAAAACGATAGCATTTATCATGGGTGTGAATTTTCAAATTTGACTTCCGAAACAACACTATTTAAAAAAATAATCTGTTCGGCATATTACAACATAAAAACGTTACAAATAACATTATTAATTAATTCTCTTATTGAACTCTTTGTAATGTATAAAATTGCGACATTTATTAACACTTACGTCTATATTTAATTAATCTATTGAGATTTTTAAGATTACAATTCACGTGTTGGATTTCATCATTCAAATGTAGAGTAATGGCTGGCTGCCTACTATTTCGCAAGTACTTGTTTGTGTGTGTGTGTGTTGAGTAAACACTGATATTGGAATGTTTTTTTTTTTATAAATGTCAACGTGCATTTAACAATAGGCCTTGTGTTTAATCGATTATTATTTATGTAAAAAAACTGCATATTTCCATATGCAGCTCTTAAACTCGTATACCTATCCATGACTATTTTTCATTGTATTACTCCAGTTTGTTATATTTTGTGTACCTATATGTAACAGACGAAATATTTAATAAATTAGAAGTTTTTGATGTTAGACAAATATATGCCAAAACTGTCCTAAATTACATGTACAAAAACAAACAAACACATTTCACACACATCCAAAACACGCAGAAACAAATATGCTATTCAAGTCCCAAGAGCGCGAACCACGTATGGACAAAAGAACTTCAAACATATAGGCCCGAAACTGTACAATACAATGCTGGAAAGGGTATCACAAATGAACAATCCGAAAAATGTAAAAACAACTATTAAAATTTGGGTAAAAGAGATGGGTCGACCAGCTATTGGGAAACTCATCCAAACAAATTGAGAATTAGAAAAATTGAGATTGTACTAGTGTATATTTACATGTGCCTGAGTGTAGGCGATTATAAATCTTTTTTTAAAACTTATTTGTTCAAAATGTACTTTTTGTTTTAACCTATTTTGTATAAATGTACTTACATATAAGTTATAATTGTAAACTTTGCTTGTCTCAACACAGAGCTCTCTAGTGAGACAGGCATAGTATAATTTAACTCAAACAAATGTAAAAGTAAAGAAATGAAATAAATGAAAATGTAACATGTTGAATAATGTAAGCGGCCATTTTCACATATTTCAATTATTTCACTTTGCTTGTTACTCTTACATTATTCTAGAGTATTCTAGAGTGTTTTTTTTACCGTGATTATTTTTACATGTTTTATTTTATGTTACTGCTTCATATCGATTGTTACTCTATACTGTGATTATTATACTCATTTTATTTTATTGATTCTATCATATTCTATATTTTATAGATATTTTAGTCCTGCTTGTAAAAACTTTTTTGTGCCTTTATTTTATTTAACTTTTTACCAAATTACGTTCATTCTTGTTCCTTTTTAGCATTCTTATTTTTTCTATCTTTTATTTTTTAAACTTTTATTTCAGCTTGCCACTTCTTGGATCCATACTAAAGACGCTGTTTTGATAACAAATGTAAAACTACCGTTTGCATTTATTTCCATTTTTTCCTGCATCTCGCATGATACTTTTATATTTTTTAATATTGTTTATTCTTGATTTTAACCCTATGTACCTACTTTCTTTCGAAATCAATATTAGATATCGTAAAATGATAAAAAAGGCTACCTACCTCAGAACAGGCATTTTTATGTATCTAGTGGCCGAGAAGCTTGCAACATTTTATCTTCTATATTATATGTATTAAGTACCTATGTATCAAGCAATAAAATTATTTTGTCAAATAAACGACATACGAAGTGGAATCGTGGACCCTCAAAGTGAGTAGCATGAACCGGCTGGAGGCGTTCGAAATGTGGATACATCGGAGAATGCTCCGGATACCCTGGACGGATATGGTCAGCAACACAACAGTTCTTCAAAGAGCTAGAGTGAATAGACAGTTGCTGACAAATATCAAAATCCGAAAGGTATCGTATTTGGGTCATGTGCTCAGAGGAGAAAAATATGAATTGCTCCACCTGATTCTTATGGGCAAAATAGAGGGTCGTAGAGGTGTTGGAAGGAGACAAATTTCCTGGCTCCGCAATATACGCGACTGGACGGGCATAAGAAGTGTTGGAGAGCTGTTTCGTGCTGCCCAGGACAGGGACGCTTTCTCTCGGGTGATAGTCAACGTTGGGGGGACCTGACATGACACCAAAAGAAGAAGAAGAAACAAACGACGATTTATCGGTAATGACATAAAATAGTTTTCTCGTACATCATAACTACGTTGGGCAGTTATAACATGACACACCCGCTGATGAAATGGATAAGCTGGTGGGACAAGGCAGAATCGAGGGAACCTGTCCCCAACAAGAAGATCACCAACTGGATGGGCGGATCTGGTCCTGGTGAGGTCTACAAGCAATAGGTCACTTCAAGAAGCCGCCAGGAATGGTGCAGATCACAACAGATGGCGCCGGGTAGTATCACTGCTACCAACAACCATGATTGCTTTGCCAAAATTTGCCATATCAAAGAAGCTTGTATTATAGTTTAGTAGACTCAATTGTAAACCATGGCCTAAACAGCTACGGATTGACGTATCCATCATACTTAGAAAAAGTAAAACAACTACAATAAAGAATTATTAAAACTATAGCAAATAAAAAACAAAAAGAAGCATGTAAGGACCAACCGGAAAACATATTCAAAATGTGTAAAATCTTACCGATCCAAAAACAACTTGACTATAAAATAACACTGGAAGAATACGAGAAGGACAGTTTCAAAACACCAATACATCATGAATATACGACAAGACAAATAACGAATAAAAAACTAGAAATAAAAAAAACAAATAATTGTTATGGAGACAGAACCTAACAGTGCGTAATTCCAAAATTATTCAACAAGCTACCGGATAAAATAAAAAATGTAACGGGACAAAAAAATGTAAAAAAGACATTAAAGAAATACTACAGTTAGGATACTGGATAGGAAAAGCAAAATTAGTTTAATGTAGTAGCTTATTATATAAAATATCATAATGTAAATACAATTAAGTAAAGAAATGTACATACACTTATTATAATTAAATCCTTGCGTTTAAACTGTAATTACAGTTTTGCAAGAGGTAATTTAAAAAAAATAAAAAATAAATATAAAAAAATAAAAAAATAAAAAAGCAGTTGGGCAGTCAGATTGATTAAGAAATAAAGAATATTCTGTAAATGTAGATATTAAATGATTGGGGTATTTAATAAATGAGGTGTTTGATAAATGTTTACTTCGTAGTAAATTAAGTTATTCATCTTGCGTTTTTTACATAACACATTCATAAATATAAAAGTGATACTTTAGCATAATGTGGGTTACTAAAGCAAATAAAGGCAGCAATATTAAAAAAAAAATGAATGCAGTCATCGAAGATTACTAATTTATAACTTTTATTTCATTTAGATTAGCACAAACACAGGCATGACTTACCCATACACTTTGTGCAAGATGGTATAACATGATATCATCTAAATAATATCATATTATGTTACATTATTATAGTACAAAAGGTATAATCATACAAGTAGGTTAATAATGTAGGTACTCACGAAATAATGTACTGGATTCGAGATTTTAGAGTTTACATAGCCTATAAATTTATAGTAAACATGATTTTGGAAGGGATAAATACGTAAAATCTTTAATTCAGTACATTTTAAATCAGTAATCCTCGGTGACTGCATTCAAAACACTTTTTTTAATTTTTTTGATAATGTTGCCTTTGCTTTTATACCCCACATATCAAAATGACAAAATATAATTATTGTTTTCATATTTCTTATAACAAAGCAATCATATTTTGAAAGGGATATTTGAGAAACCAAATTAATTAAACGAAAAAATATTTGGCTGCTATCGGGATTCGTTGATTTGATTTTTCTGTATGTCTTTCTAATTAATTTGGTTTTAAATTACACAGGACTTTGTTCTGAAAAAATTGCAACTTCACAATAAGAATGTGTTCTTAAAATATAATGGGGATATTTTTGCATTAAATTTAAAAAAAAATCAAATGCAAATGTATACTTTTCATTGTAAAACAAGAACGAAAAGTTGCAAGAATGATATTTTAGTACATAGTAGAACTAACATCCTTAACACAAAGCGATTATTTGGAAAGGTCATGAAAAATAATTACTTAACAAACCAATGTAATTTCATTAAAACTTTCCGGTTAGAATTTTCTGGGGTACTCTGTCGCGTGTGTACAACAATTCTGGCCGACGTATGTAAGAAAAGTCGCTAAACCACTAGGTAAAATACCAGGTAGAATGCCCTAGAAAATACGAGATTTGAACGGCTGTGAAACCCTGAAAATGTATCCTTAAATTAATTAATTTGTTTATTACTAGAAATTATTTTAAAAATACTCACATCGATAAGATCCAAGTAAAGTCACTCAAAATAAATTTATAAACATTGATTTTAAATATAACGCACAGTTTTTAAAAAAAAAATATTATTACTCTCTTATTAAGTTTTAAAAAAACCGTCCTAAAATGTCATTATTCGAAAAGAAAAGTGATAGACATTTTTAGATGACAGATGTCAACTCGACGCGCGACTACACCAAGACGCGAAATATAATCAACTGACATCTGATCGTTCCATGCTCCATACTGCTTGTAAGCGATATGCGCGATTGTTAAGATTTGCGTTTGAGAGTCAAGTTTACTGAAGATGAAAGTGAGATTTTAGTACTGTAAGGCCGAATAATGGAGCATTGGTAATAATACTAGTTTGATAGGGATACCAAGCTAAAAAAAGGTTCTAAAATATTACCTTTTTTAAAAGGGCCTAAAATATTACCTAAATAAATATAGTTTGTTTTCGTTATTGTTTTTATCATTTTATGTGACTTATTTTTTAATTTAATTTTTTATTTATTAAATCCCAAAAGAAAATGTACAAAATATATTATATATTACATACATTATGAGTATGTTAAATCCTATAAAGGTATATACATATACCTGTACATACATAGTTCGGGAGATGAGAAGTTAGACGTGTGTAAAGCTCAATAAAAACTATATATAAATTAGTAACTAGTGACTAATATTAATACCTAGCTTTCAAAATAGTGACTCGAATGATAGTTGTATGATGATTACAATGTAATTTATAAGGATATCAGATGTTCTTGTCTTTCGATTATTCATTTTTTTATTTTGTTTTTAGTTGGTTTGTTTACTTTGATTACAATTTTTAGTTCGGTGGGTAATAGATTGAAATATTTAGTATTAGGTCCTTACATATGAAATTGGCGTTTTGCCGTACTGGCAAATTTGATCTCAAATATCTTCTCTTTGGTTAGGAATTCCAAATTCAAATTTATACAGCTATTTACTCATGTATTTGTGTTTTGAAAATTATAATTCATTTGTTTTTTCCTCAATTGTTTTTTTCTTTGCGTCACTCAGTTTACAAAATGAAAAACTTGAAATATCGCGTTATTTACGAGTACGAGTTCCACCGTGGCACCAGTGCTGCAGAAACGGCTCGAAGGATTAATGATGTGTATGGCGACGGTGCCGCAAAAGAAAACACAGTGCGTTTTTGGTTCCAACGTTTTCGTTCTGGAAATTTTGACCTGCAGAACAAGCCCCGTGGAAGGCCGGAGACCAAAGTTGATAATGAAGAATTGAAGGCTATTGTGGAAGCGGATCCATCGCAAACCACATCCGAGTTAGCTGCAGGCTGCGGTGTTAGTGATAAAACTGTTTAATCCACTTGAAGCAAATTGGTAAGGTGAAAAAGCTTGAAAGCTTGAAAAGCTTCCTCACGAATTGAGGAAGCAAATCAACAAACGCGCGTTGACTGCTGCGTTGCATTACTCAACCGGCACAATAATGAAGGGATTTTAAATCGAATCATTACCTGTGATGAAAAGTGGATCCTGTACGATAATCGGAAGCGCTCATCGCAATGGCTGAACCCTGCCGAACCAGCCAAAACATGCCCCAAGCGAAAATTGACTCCAAAAAAGTTACTTGTGAGCGTTTGGTGGACTAGTGCTGGTGTCGTTTACTACAGCTTTCTTAAATCTGGCCAGACGATTACGGCAGATGTCTATTGTCAGCAACTGCAAACCATGATGGAAAAGCTAGCTGCTAAACAACCGAGGCTGGTTAATCGCTCTAGGCCACTGCTGCTTCATGATAACGCTAGACCACACACTGCACAACAGACGGCTACCAAATTAGAGGAGCTTCAATTGGAATGTCTAAGACATCCACCGTACTCTCCGGATCTTGCCCCAACAGATTACCATTTTTTTCGAAATTTGGATAACTTCTTGCAAAGGAAAAAATTCAACTCCGATGGAGCAGTCCAAACCGCCTTCAAAGATTTTATTGATTCCCGTCCGAATGGTTTTTTTAGTAAAGAGATCGATGAACTACCTATGAGATGGCAAAAGTGCATAGATAGCAATGGTACATACTTTGATTAAATAAATGTATTATAATAAAAAAAAATCGGCTTTATGTTCCTCCTATACTAAACGCCAATTTCATATGTAAGGACCTAATATTATTATTTTATTTATTTTATTTCTGCGGTTTACACCTATTACAATAAAAAAAAATTATCATATCTAGATAACAGTGTACATTATACATGTATGTAAATATATATCTGCATGCATGTTCATTTACAAATGTATAAATAAATATAGATACATATATACATACATCATTTGAAATTTATAAAACAATATCTTTTATAATAATTGTTGTATTGTTGTTTTTTTGTTTGCAAGGGGATTTGATTACGCATGGATAATGCCTATGTAAAATGTGCCATAAATAGACGCAAGGGGGACATTCTTCTGCACTGATCCAATCCTCTCTCATAAAAACAGGGTTTTGTTCATCGCTTACAAATTAATACTCTGTGACAGAATGTTTAAAAAAAAACATATTTTTGCTAAGTACATATATCAAAAATTAAGTAAAGACAATTATAAAGTGTTTATCAGTATGAACAAAGACATGTATTCATATATGAGTTAATAAAATTTAATTAAATAAATTAACGGTAAAATGTTCGTTAAGGAGATTTCGGTTACGACTTAAGTTAACGCTGAGAATATCTGCATATCTGCGTCTTATATCAAAGCGAATAATATTTTTTAAATATTTATATTCGATGTAAGTTACTTTCATGATATTTCAACGTTTTACAGAAAGAAGGCCAAAAATATTGAAAAAAAGGAAGCAGCGCTTATATCCTCAACTATTAACATTTCACCTTTTTTCAAGTGTAGAAAATATTTTCAATTAGAGAATATTTTCTATTCAAAATTAAATGACGAAAATTCTCCTGAATTTTTCTACTAGCTTCGAGACACCGTTTTTAAAAATGTTGTGTGTAGTTTTCTGGAATATTCTGCCGTGTATATCTGACCTCTCTGGCCGACGTTTGAGTTATACCTACACGATAGATTATCCTAGAAAACCACACACAGAACACCCTGTTTAAATTTAAAAATTATTATTTTATTTTATTTTTTAATAAACGGATTGTCTACAGGTTGTTGTTAACCCTGATAGGCCTAGGACCATTCGTTAGCATTAGAGTGCAAAGTATATTTTATGAATATTTTATACGAATTTGTATTCTTGATTGTTATTCTACTGTGAACTTCTCTTTCTCCTATATTTTACATATTTATTCCAGCTTATTACTTTTATTGTGTATCCGTGTGATTTTATTCTTATTTGCTTCTTTTCTTTTTTACTAAATAACGTTCTTTCTGGTTCCCTACTTCGCAATTATATTTTTATGTTTTTTTATATATTTATATTCCAGCTTGCCTATTTTGTGTCTCCACATGAAATATTATGTTCGATGTGAGCTGTGAAACTACTGTTTGTATACCTTTTCAAGTCTACTCTGTAATGACGACTTAAACTTGAAACTCAGACAAAGATTGATCAAATGCTATATATGGTCAGTTCTACTTTACGGTGTCGAAGCATGGACGCTGAAGGTGAATATTCTAAATCGCCTAGAGGCGTTCTAAATGTGGATACATCGTAAACTGTTGAAGATATCCTGGACTGACATGACTACTAATAATGAAGGTTTACGCAGAGAAAACACAAAGAGACAGTTACTCAACACAGTAAAGCTTCGTAAAATTTCATACTTTGGTCATATAATGAGAGGCGAAAAGTACTCCATCCTTCAGCTCGTCATGAAGGGGAAGATTGAGGGTCGCAGAGGGGTCGGAAGAGGGCGGCATTCCTGGCTTGGTAACATTCGAGAGTGGAGCGGGATAAGAAGCGTGGAAGAGCTGTTCCGCACTGCCCTGGACAGGGAAACTTTCTCCCAGGTGACATGGTACCTACTTTACAGGTAACATGTTACTTTTCTATTTTTACTTGGCCACATTTCTTCACCATTACCATTACCAAATAGTGACTTCTTTAAATATCTTGGGTCACTCATCCATACCGATGGAGAATGTGCAGTAGATGTAAAATATATAATTGGTGTGTGATGTATGATGTTTAGTAGCGAAGGGAAAAACTACATTTCAAAATGAAGACTACAACACACACACGTTCACCAGTTTGAAGACTACAAAGTGTACACTACATTTGTAGTAAAAAGTAAATAAAGTAAACTAATTGTAGTACTACGAAATTGTAGCACTAATGAAGTGAAGTAGTTGTACTACAAAATTGTAGTACCTACTAATGAAGAGATTGTAGTATAATATTTTTTCCCAAATAAAATGTTCGGTGCCTAAAAAAAAAGTCGCCGGAAAAAATATATGAATATATCGACATTTTTCGGTAAAATAATGCCGATATTTTTCCCAAAGTAACCTTCGACGACCTGAAAAAAAAGGTCGCCAAAAAGGGCATTAAAACCAGAGGGGGGGGGGGTTGTTTCAGTTTACAGAGATTTCTTCGTTCTTCCCTTCCGACTTACCAAAAATTTCACATAAAAAATGTACTATTTGATGTATGTACTCTTGTTTGTACATACTTCAAATAGTACATTTAATAACTTTGAAGTGTGTGTACTTTGTAGTGTTCGCTTTGAAATGAAGTATACTATTTGAAGTATGTACTTTGAATACCTTTGAAGTGTGTGTAGTTTGTAGTATGCACTACACTTCAAAGAGTGTGAAGTATACACTTCAATGTAATGTAGTACTACATTATAGTAGTGAATACAGATGTTAGTAATCATTAATGTTTAGGTCTATGACAGGAGTCTTACGTGATCCAAAAATGCCATTAAAATTAAAAGGGAAAGTACCTATCCCGTCCACTTTTGCGCCTCTGAATTCTGGACGATGTACAACACCTACAATAGGCAGCTAGAAACAAATGAAATGCGCACGCTGGGATGGTCACGTGGAGTGTTAAGTTAAGAGACAAAATAAGAAGTTCATAATATGAAGCTAATGTAATCGAGATCGCCATGTTGGACGCAGATTCACTATTGAACGCTCGATAGCGATCCATTATTCTCTTAATTTCCCGGTCGCACTGAATCGCTGGTTTCGCTTTACCTGCGTAATCGCACCTCACCACAACTGTAATTCCGCACGCGTTTTCCGCACAACTTACAAGCGCTCGAGTTCCAGAAACTTCTGGAGCATTGCTTTTCGTTCTTCTTTTTTCTTTCTTCCAGATTATTTCAGTCCATCCGGGAACCTTCGATTGTGTGCCATTCTCCTGATAATAATATAATATACCTACTTTAAACAATTGAAAAGAAAAAACATGCATTACTTTAACACCACTAATCTATGAATTCATAAATTAGAAGTTTTCAAGTTGCTTTTCGGAAATGTTTCGGGTACAAAATATTAATTACTGAATCTCTTTCCCGCTGAATTCAGAATGTATGCGATTCCTGTTCATAGAGTATTATGATTTTTGAGAGCCTTCCTGCTTTTGTATGAAAGTAGATAAAGAGAGACGCGGGGTTAGAAAGGCTAAGGAGAGAGTCCGCACGATGGCATCTCATGAATATCTCACGCACAGTCACAATAATACATCCATTCTACTTTTTTTAGGGCTTATTCGTTCCAAATCTTGTCGGCGATTATTATTAAGTGACGGACTTTTACGTTTTAATTTTAGCTCTACATTAATGAGTTATTAATTAGTCATATCAAAGAAATGGGTGCTTGTATAGGTCTTTCCATTTAAGAAAGACCATCGAATTAGTGTATGTGCCTAAGCCATGCGTACGACGCACATTGTTTCCTTGTGTTGGTGTTTACGGCCATACACACCAACACAACGAAACAATGTAGGTACCAGCACCTTTTTTCAAATAATCAGTGTGAATTCGAATGGAAAGTTGTGTCAAAATTTCAAAGCATTAGTGTAGAGCTTTACGAGATTTAAGATTTTGGGTAATCAAACATTAACATTTTTATTTATATAAATAAATAGTAGGTATATAAAAATAAAGTAAGCACACAAAAACATCTTCGTATTTGAATGCAAAGTTGTGCCAAAATTTCAACTTTCAGAGATTAGCGATTTTGTACAAACGAACACTTACATTTTTATTTATATATAGATAAAATGGTTTCGTAATAGAATAAATAATAAAATCTTTTCGACATTTTTTAAAAATATTTAGTAGGTATGCTTATTCCGAAGTAATTAAAGGAGCCTGTTGATAAATAAATAATTTTTAATACCGTTAGTAAACAAAAATCCACGATTGTGATCATTGAATTATTTGAAAGTAGAGTAGAGGCGGATTATAGGTAAAAAAAAAATGTAATCTGTCTTCGTGATTTACTTCGTTAATTTTACGTAATACTACTGCCTGTCGGTCCACGAGAGGTATTTTATTTCCCTCCTACCCTGCATATCTGGCGAGCTTTCCCCTATCCGCCACCTTTAGAACGCGTCTTCTAGCGGTTACAAGCTCTGCCGAAGATTTAGCTAGGTTAGTATTTGTCATTATAATATGATGTCTCACTGACGTAAGGCTACTCATCTCGACACAGGTATATTACAGTTAGAAGAGAAGTTAAATGTTTAACTGTTCGAAGAATATTTTTTCTTCTTCTGTATGAAGGCTTGAACTTTGTGGTGACATTATTATTAAAATAAAACACAAATTACTTTGTTTTATTAGATTAAAAAATCTACATGTTTCGAGAACAATGTTCTCTTCCTCAGGATTATTGTGTACTAACGATCTTTAAAAGTCGAACCAAGCAAATGTGTTACGGTGAAGAGGCGCTGAGGGGGTAGGTGAGGGGAGAGGGGTTCGAGGTGTTAATTATGTTTAAATGTTTAACTTTGTGAATATTTTTGTGGATAAAAATAAATAAAATACGAGTTCCTCGCACAGATGCTGCCGTACAAACATACTACTCCACGCTCAAGTGTCAAATTATCCGCGCATTTGTGTCTCGACAAGTTGAATATATTCACTAAACACATCAACTATTGGTTGGGGAACAAGCAGCCCGTTTTATTATTGTGTTAGATCGTACATCACGGCACAATAGTTCCTGCAAATTGGCGAATGACGTCCAACGTCGACCCCAGGGTCATGACGATTGATCCGAACCGAACAAGCGAACGAAGCGATTAAGATTTCATTTCTTTTCAAAATTAAACGTAAAATTGAATTAATGTGATAACAGAGAACGGACGAACAAATTGACTTTTTCGGATTTCTTTGAATGTTTGTGTGAAATTGAGTTTTACCGATGAAGACGCGTAATAGAGTAATTTCACATTTTTTTAAATAGAAATATCTTGACTTTGGTTCAGAAAATACGCGTATGAAAAAGATTTTCTTTTAATGTGTATATTAACATTAAAAAAATCACGCTTTCAAACTCCCGCCAAAACGTTTATTTTGGCAAGTGACGTTTAGCATGTCTTTTTACGTCATCTGACGTAAAACACGTAACAGCGTATTTAGACGTTCATTTGTTTTTTTACAAAACAAGCCGGCTTTTGTAGAAATTCATTCCTGAAAACTGAAAAATGAATCCAACATTACAGCATCAATTTTCGGTTAGTTGGATAATAATAACTTACCTCGATTATTTTAAATGTTAATCAATGAATTAATAAATAACTTATCTCCATTATTTTAAATGTGTTATTTTATTAAAATAGGCCACAAACACGGCAAAATATATACAACAAAGCGAAGATAAACGGTTACCATAGAAACGAAATAAATTAAAGTGACAAACACTATAGATCACGTATGTTTATTTATAATTCTTGTCAAACAACGTCACGACCAATCACATCGCGTTTTAAGGAAACGTATTTTTTAAGATTTTTATTATAAAAATTATGAATGAAAACATTAACCCACACCATCCATACTGAATTACAAAATATAATTTATTTTTCTGAATCTATTTCATATATTTTCATAGATTCTGTTCAATGTGAAATTACCCTATTCATCTTGAAAAGGTTTTTTCAGACACCTTGTAAGAAAGCTAGACCGGTGGAATCTACAGGTAAATTCCTTCTGCCCCGGGCGCCGCTCTACCTAGGGTTTTCAATCCCGAATTTTTTTTCAGAATCGGGATCGCGGTGCTGGCAATTTGCAATCCTGGGATCCCGGTGCCAGCATCGGAAATTTAAATGTTTGTGAGAATTCACATCGTCCAGTCATTAATAAGAAACCATTTATATACCAATCAGACAGACTAGTCAGAGAATTTAATGTACTGGACGTTAGACAGCTGTTCGTTAAGTCTACCCTCATCTTCTCCATCAAAAACACAAACCACCTAACAGCAACCAGTAACTCGCATTCACATAATACTAGACAAGCATTACGAAACCTTGACGAAATACCAAAAACTAAGACAACACATGGACAGAAAAATTACTCATACATAGGGCCTAAAATATTTAACATATTTAAAACAGACTTCCCGACAATCAGAATATACTCAATTAATAAAATAAAAGCTTTAGCAAACAACTGGCTTACCTCTAAAGGTAGAACAGCAACTGAAAATTTACTTACTGTAATTGCATAATAATGTCTATAAATAAATAAATAAATAAATAAATTAAGGAAAATAAAAAATAATCTTAAATAAAACTTTAACCCTTTTTACAGTAAACAATGTTCTATACATATTTACACTTGGACTTATGACTCACTCAACTTATCACTAACATTGCACTTGATACTTTGTAGATACATAATTATTACCTTATGAAAACAAATATTATTGACGAATTCAAAAAAATATTATAATTGTGTTCTATAACGCCACTCTGGGACAGGCGTAGCCTAGTAGAGTGGCATAATCCACAAATCTAACAAAAAAAATTGTGTAATCTTATCTTATATTTATATTGTTAAATTATTATTAAGTACCTATATATTGTAAAACAAGGATTTTTTGAAATAAATAAATAAATTTAAAAGTTAGAAAAAATAAGAGTTGGAACAGGTGTTCCATTTTTATTTTTCGGTTTTTATTCATACATTAATATTCATCTCTTTGCTGGTAGTTTCCCTTTGAATTTCCCTCTAATTTCATTGGATGACTTCACTCGTCCAGCGATTGTCCGTTCTTCGAGCGATATGGCCTACCTATTGCCATTTTATTTTATTTGGTAGATTCAGTTACTCTAAATCATCCGTACGTTTATTTTTCCGTCTCTTTGTGTGATCCTCTACACACATCAATTAAAATAATTTTTTATTTCTTACGAGTCGTTTCGTCATGACTGTGGCGTGTGTCCAGTATGGCGTAGCTATAAATAACTCTCCACCAGATGGTCGGGTAGTTTGAGTTAATGTCAAGCGAGCGACATAAAACGAAGCGCTATTTTTTGAGTGATAATTTTCGGGCGCGAACATTCTAGAGATCTGATACATAAAGTGTGGCAACTATTTTCAAATAAAGTTATCATTTTTTAAAGTCGCTTCTATTTTTACTTTTTTCAACTATTTTCAAATAAATTTATCATTTTTTAAAGTCGCTTCTATTTTTACTTTTTTCAACTATTTTCAAATAAAGTTATCATTTTTTAAAGTCGAATCTAATAGTGGTGTATATATTTTAACACTATTTTAACACACATTGAGAATCTTATCTTACTATACAAAGCATCAACCTAGAAAATATTAATGATTCCGTCAGCCTTATGGACACTTTGGACATTATTTTATTCTTTCTAATCCTGTCAAGTTACATTGTACATTTCGCCTTACGTACTGTAAGGAGATGCTAAAAAGAATTTACGCACGTCATAACACTATCGAAGAATCGAGAACGGCCTATGACAATCTAGGGTGATCTACAAACTTCGGGAAACGTCTAGAAATACCTGGTTCAACCAAGAAACGACGAGGACATTCTCGTAAATACTAGAATAATCTAAAAAGTACGAAAATATCAGCATTTAGGTATAAGTACGGAACGGAGCTGCGGCGCGAGTTCAGTTGTCGTGTTTGACAGTTCGTGAATTGCGAACACCCATCGAGGTTTTAGTACATGCAGAGGTGTATTATAACCTCTTTGTAAGTACCTAATTGGCATTGAAAATAAATGCAATAAACACTATGAGCGAGAATTAGATGGCATGTTATAGTTAATGTTAAATACGTGTTAACCAGCAATAATAAAGTGTTCATTTACGAGTGATATACTGCGGAACAGTGTAATTGAAAGAATAATTGTTTTCATTTATTCCCCCGGTAGCCACGACACGTGACAATACTCTTCTTTCTTTCTCTCTTCTCTCTTCTTCTGGCCCACATTCCCATGTTGGCAATTCTCGATTCGAGATAATCGAATTATTCCACCATCTCTAGCTCAGTTAACATGTATATTGGTTCTGGGGAAATAATTGTTGCAATCGATGCACCGGTCAATAGACCAATAAAAGAATTACCATTTGAAAGTAATTTTAAATGTTGAACTCAAAAATATAATATGTAGGTCGCGAATATGCAGATATTTGGCATTGACTCATTGACATTAAGTTTATTCAGTTAAAAAAATACATTGTTCGAGAACATGATTGTATTATGATTGCCTAATGCGAGGATCGAACGATTAGATAAATCACTCTGAAGAACGTTCGCAAATCACACTGGCGAGAAAATTTATATCGCCATCTATAATAAAACTACGAAACCTATCGTGGATGTTTGTGTTTGAATCATAGATGTCTCTAACAAACAGGTACAGAACATGACAACTGCGTATCTGTTTATGTTAATGAGTTTATCGAAACGCAAGAGGAGAAAAAAGAGGAGAATGCGAATTATTTCCTGCAAAGAGAAAGAAGGACGGACACTCTATGCGATCTTCGATCGATACAGCTCGATGAGTTCAAGAACAATTTCTTTTCCCCACATTGTCATCTTGACAGATACAGCGCATGCGTATTCACTTGTAAACATACCACATGGTACTGACGCTCCGCGTAATGTTGCAGTGAGCTCGCTCGGGTACCGTGCGCATGGCAACGTTGCCACGGCACGTAGAAATGCCGCGCTATGTTATGCGCGAGGTCGCGGAACAGTGCACGACGTTGCAACGTCACGTAGACTCTATGCCGCGCGTGCTGTTGAGGAACAATTTGTCCCCTAGTGAATACATGGCTTTAGTGGAATCAGTTTGCAACGAATTCTCTATTTTTAATTAAGTGAGCAAATTTCACATTTTTTTCTCATATCTTCTCTTGCGTTTTTAATCACATTTTTATTTGGGAATATATCATTTTAAAATTTATTCATCAGGTTCCATATATTTTAAATATTGAATCTTGTTAAAGTGACACAAACTAAATTATTTAATCAATTCATAAATTTCCAAATTTACGATGTTTCAAAATAGAAGAAAATTGCTTCACTTGTTAGGCCTTTTATTACTGAGCCTCGTGAGATGTCACAGACAACAACAACAACTTTGTTCTGTAGTAATCGTTTTCATTGTAGGCACTGTTACACCGCCACCTGTCATGTCTTGGGCTGCTTCTTCCCAATTGTTGACGCCAAGAATCGATAGGTCATTACATTGTCTATCTTATTTTCAGTGTACCTACCTATCCATGGTCTTCATTGAGCAACTATTTCGGGGGTTGCATACGTACTATACAGCCTAACCATCGAAGCCTCCATAATTTATGAATTTTGTGACTTTCGGCTCATATTATATCAAATAAATACTTATAAATCGTCGCTGCAGACATAAAAAAAGTCAATGTGCCGTTTGGTACATTCTGAGATGAACGAATCAATTTGTCAATTGTTCGTATAAATAATGGAGATATACAAAAAAAAATTGCCGTTCATCTGGAAAGTCTGCCTAGTAATTATTTAAAATATTTTTTATAAATCTAGTATGCGCGATATTTTTTAAAATAGTTTAATTCGTTTATCTCAGAATGTACTAAAACGTCACATAGGATTAATTATAACTACATGAAAATAATCGTGATATCTAGTAGGAAACAATGGAAGTATATAAAAAAAAAACACAAAAATAATGAATTATTTATTTATTCTTTGTTAGGGATTAATGTTTTCTCAATCTTATAAACTAAACAATTTGTACAACAGAGTTAGATCGACAAATTACTGCGTTAAATTTCTAAATATTTACGGTACAAAAATTAATTTATCTAGTCGGACGGCGACTAACTGAATATTTTATATAAAATTTAAAATATCATCAAAAAATCACTTCATTCGTAATACAATCGAAGATACTGGTTTTAAGATATATTTTTGTTGGAAAAATTCAGTTCCAGCATGAATCCACTCGGAGATGTAAATAAAAACCAATTAAAACATTATTGTATGAAATTTTAATAAAACACACCTTTTGCGCAAGGACTAGAAATATTTATTAACATAAATATGAAATGATTAAAAACGATCGGGTAATTTTTGGCACCAATTCTTACCCTTAAGAAGTTTACTCGGACATTAATCTCATTTTTAACCACCTTGGTGAATCGGTTCCGTTCTCGGTGGGCGAAGGTCTTCGGTTCCAGGAAGATGGAAGATTTTTTTACCCTCAAGATGTCAGCCTAAGGAAGCCATTCGGCGTCTCTGTCTGGGTGTCCCATTCTCGAGAAAAGACTGACGTTTGTCGATTCCTCACTCTCAATGTTGGCCTTCTCATCGCTGCCGCTGTGGGCCAGGTTGTTGTATACCTTCTTACCAGCACCGGCCACATACTCGATTCCGTCACCTAAACCGAAATAAACAATTAATAATGCCAAATTTATTAATCAATTCGAAAGACAAAAGAAAAATCAAATCAATGAAGAAATATTTGGATGCTACCGGGATTCGAACCACGAATCTCCTCCTACTCACACATGCGGAACGGCAGAAAGTTGCATAGTGCCGTCAGTTTGTTCACTGATAATTTTCGTTTGTTATTATTTTAAAATAAAAACAAAAAATAATATTTTGATAATCATTTTTCACTCCTAATGCTCAATATTTATAATAAAAATACGACATTAATATAAAACTAGCTGTAACCCGTTAAAAATGATGGAACATTAGTTCGCTTCTTTGCTAAGTCCTAGTATATATTTAGGTATAGCATCTTTTTGGCGGTCTATGTAGAGGCGGCCGTAGCAACATTATCGTTAATCGGCCGGTTCGGGTTTGGTGGCCCTGGGTTCAAGCCTCATCTCCAGTCGTTTTTTCAGCCGTATTCGAACGAAATTACGGACGTTACATGAAGTTACGGGAACAGACAGACAGACAGACATCGAGATTATTATGTCTAGTAAATATTCATCATTCATCAGTAAATATTCTCATTAAAAATGTTTTAAAATAGCCACTTCCTTACAATAACACGAGTTGACATCATACCTGCTTACATATATTTTTTATTTCGATAGGTTAAGGGTTAAGCAACCGCAATTGGTCAATAGAGACAAGCCAATCCTCTTACAAGACAACTCTGTACCATATGCAGCACAAACAACATTGCTCAAACCGCAGGAGCTGGACTTGGAAACATTCTGTCACCCACCATATTCACCAGATATGCGCCAGTTTTTCAAACATTGGACCACTTTTTGCAAGGAAAAATAATCAAATCTCAACCAGATGTGGAAACACTTTTCGTAACTTCGTCGCCACTCGCTTTCAAAGCTTCTTTGTTGCCGACATAGATAAGCTACCGTTAAGATGGCAAACTGTGTCGATAGTTTAGGCATATAACATTTATTTATTTATTAATGACTACAATAGGAGATCCGAAAGCGCTGATTTTTTTAAAAAAGGTCTAATGTTTTGTTTCAGGTTTTCCGATTAAATGTGGAAAATAATATGCCGCCACAAACAATCACTTTGTTTGCGAAACTTTACATCACATTTATGCATAATAATCGAGGCTCTATTTCATCAATGAAAGCTCGGATATTGTTTGTGAGTGGTTGAATCATTCAAAAAGAAGAAGAAGAAATATAATTACTCTTATATTTTTCTGTTTTTGTTATGGCACATAGGAATGTTGCTACTATATGAAAAAAGAGAGATGCATTGAAGTCGAAAGCATAAATTTTAGGCCAAAAAAAATCGATAATGCAGTCCGAATTTTCACAATTGCAACGCGCTGTCATTTTTATTTGCAAGGTGTCACGTATGACGTTTTTAATATTTAAAGACAAAAATATATAACGTTATTACGTTAAAAATGAAAGTTAAGTTTGGTTTACCCTTTATGTAGATAAAATTATAACGGAAAATGAAAATGTATTCTACATTTATCTATTTTAAACGCAGTTACATAATTATAAAACATCGTAGATAAATAAAGCGCATCCTTTTTGCTAGATAAAATGTGGAAATATTATCTCATTGCTCGTTAGTAATTGCTGCGTAATAGAATCCAATGTGCGTAGATGTGTACATAATTAATAATTACATTTGGTACCTAATAAATTCTTCATTCAAGGTTTTATGAGAAAAAATCGGTAAGGTTTGTTGATCTTTTCCATTTTATAATATTTCATAGTTAAGTATTAGGCAATAAACCTGCTAGAATTAGTCAATATCCTTTATATAATACACCCATGTCCTTCAAAGTTTCCAGGCAAACTGAAAGGGAGCTAATACATTGGAGCATTTGATGAATTTCCTGTGAAATCAGAATGTTAAAAGGGTCGACGAGCACAAACGGGCATGCAAACTCGGTCATCCAGGAAAATCAATACTGGCTGAGCATTTTCTGGATACCGGCCATAATTTTGCATTCGAACCGAAAATACTTGGAAAGCCCAAGAGTCACCATACGCGTCTTGTCAAGGAAGCACTCGAAATCTACAAGCAACCAATAAATATTAATAGAGATGATGGTCTCAAATTAAAAACATCATGGTATCCGACGCTTCAAAGTCAATCTCGTCGCAGATTCCGCAGAGATGGTGATCAGACAATAGATGAAACATACACACAACACAAGTCAACACATGACTCCGACACGGTATTGCCACGTAACACAAACACAGAAACATCAAGCTTTCGACGCGGTATTGCAATACTTAACCATAACACCAACACTCACAACAACACATCAGCCCTGATGATGGACCCTGCTATGGTTGTGTATAAAGGTTGTTAAAATACCCCAGAAGATTCCTTTGAAATATACGTTTTTTTTGGATACGTACATTTTTCAAAATAGTAAATAAACGACAGTCATAAATTTGAATATTAAAACATTGTAATGCTGATTTAGATATAAGTAATTATTTAAATTACAAGCATAATGTTTTTGTTAGGTCATGCAAGCGATTTTAATTTAAGCGTAGTTTATTTTAAATGTTTCTCCTTTTACATTCAATACATGTCCTTGATCCCCGCGGCGATAGAGCACTCCTTCCGATGACGCTGTGGTGTGACTCCCGCGAAACGTCGAGAATCGAATCTCAACAAATCCATGAGGTTCGTATAAAATATAAGTAATTTCAGTACTCAAATTTATCAAACGACCGTAATATAAACCGTGAATATATTTTCCATAGCGCAAACAAATACTACATTAGAGTTTTTAATGATATAAATAAGTACTGCGAGTATAATATGCACCGTTCCGGCGGTGACACGTGTCTACAAAGTTTCATATTTAAAAGGCACTACCGTGCTGCCATCTCACTGGTAGATCCAGCAGAATGAACACCACCACTTTTGGCGTTTTTAATGTAATTGTTTAATTTAATTTAATCCATTTTCGTAATTCGAGGAAGAAGAAAGTGCTCCTTGTACCCTCACCTTTCGCCACATACAGTCCATACTATCATTCCCGTTTACCCTCGCTCATTTATATCTCCTTTTCTCTATTCTCGTCACATTTTAATCCTCCACCCTCAGAGTACTTACGTCGGAAACATAATATATGATCTTACATTTGAATGAAATTTATGTTAATTATATGTAATTAAACTGTTTACATTAGGAAATATTTAGTGAATAGGTTTATTATAACTTTGTTTACACCACTTTTTTATTAGTTTTTTACAACTACATGTTTCGGAAACAATGTTCCCTTCTTCTTAAGTCTTAACTAAGAATTAATAATAATATATAATAATAATGATAATAAAAATAAGAGAATTCTTGTTTTATTGTTATTAATTCTTAGTTAAGACTCATCCTAAAGGAGGGAACATTGTTTCCGAAACATGTAGTTGTAAAAAAATAATAAAAAAGTGGTGTAAACAAAGTTATAATAAATCTATTCACAAATAATGTTACCACAAAGTGAAAGCCTGCCTTTGAAAGATGAAAGAAAAAGGACAATATTGGAGGATATCGAAGGCAAATTAGCAAGGGGCCGATCCTACAGTACGGTAGACGAACTGAAGTATATACAAGAGAGATTTTAAATTTTATTGCTGTAAGATATCCGGGTGAACATCTGCCGAGATGTATGAAAGAGACGGGAAGCATGAGAGAGTGAATGTGCAATGAATATAAAAAGGGGTGCGCCATCTTGGCTCTCTTGCTTTAAATCATCATACCAAGAACAACTCTGTAAGCTACGAAGAAACCGCGTAGTATCGTCACGTGGTACCCAATTGTTACAAGTTAATAAATTATAATCGAGCAGACAGCGAGTTTCTCCAGGCACCCGACTTCTTCAAGAACAGGATTCACCTCCTCAGTGTGAAGGAAGAGGATGCCAGACTCACCAATCTTCTCTCCAGCCTTCTTGACCACTCCCGCGATGTTGTGGGCGGAGAAGGTGTCAGGGTCGATGTCGATGTTCACGCCGTTGGGCGCGCCGTCGGGGTGCTTGGGGCAGTCGTTCTGCGAGATGATGGAGAGGTCGTACGGGTCCACTCCGGAGGCTGACAGTCTGGACCTTATCTGTGGACAAAATCATGTTATTTTTGTACTCATGTGGGTCAACAATACAAGATGGCCTCCCAGAGTTCTGAAATGGAGACCTTGGTAAAATAAAAGAGGCATCGGAAGACCTCAAAAGAGATGGGCCGATGATATTGTCGCTGCGGCGGGAAAGAAATGGCTACAATTAGCCAACAATAGGGTAGAATGGAAAAATAAGGAAGAGGCCTATATCCAGCAGTGGAAAGACGAAGGCTGATAAAGAAGTGGGTCAACAGCGAGTCATCGATCAATTTCACAAGGTTTTTATCATTTTATTCAACTTGTATTAAAGCGAATGAGGTTTTCATAATCGACATAAGTTAATTGCAAAAAATAAGTCAGAAATATTGAAAAAAATAAACAAATTATGATATTGCGTATCTCCATAATTATTGATATTGTGATATATACTATCATGGTTGCTTGAATATTTTAGACTCGTAACATAGGCAGGAATCTACTGGCCAACTAGCTAGCTCTGGTACACCTTGTATATTCCTTTATTAGGGAGTTCCTAGCATGCGAAGCGATATATGGAAAACGTTACGGGTAGAATTACATTTGCACTTGTTGCTAAACTCGGCGTTGGGTATCGTGTGCGCGCTGTTGTAATTCTACCCGCAGAATGTGTACAAAAGTAAAAACTATGTGTAAACATGTCAAATATTTGTTAATATGTAGGAGAGATAAAGTATTCACCTAATCGTTTAAAGTCGATGATGTAATCTGTAAGAATTTCCGTGTTTTTCCTCGGGTACGGGTCACAACTTTTCGAGATCGAGTTTATCACTTTCTTTTTAACAGAGCTTATCTTTCTTTGAACACATTTTTTAAAGAACTTGTTTTAACAAATGTAGCATAATTTTTTTTTATCTATGATATTTATTTGTATTACCAACAACTGGAATTTTCACCGATAATTCGAATATTAATATCTTTTACAATTTATTTAAAACATCAACTTAAACATACGAGTACAATAGCAGATGGCTGCACACTTTTACGTAGTTAAAGATACAAACAATAAATTGTTTGTAAATACAGTAAATTAGAACGCAGTAATTTGCTGTATTTACTCCCTTTATATTAACTCGTGGCGTCTGCTTGCTTGCCGGCTTGCTTTTGGTAAAATCTGTATCATAACTTTCTACCGACAATATAAAATTCAAGGTTGATTTTCCGGTGATGACTTTCTTTTAACAAAACGGGTCTTTTCTATATTTTTTTACTCTCTTTATATTAACTCGTGGCGTCCGTCTGTTTCTTTGACGCAAAAACTTTGGATTGAGTTTTGACCCCTTTCCCGTGATCCAATCGAGCTGAAACTTGACAAATAAACTCGTAGCGACGATCAAGAAGATCTATCAAATTTTCGTTAAAAAAACAATAATTATAGTATAATTTTGGATTTTTCAAATTTTTAATGGTTTTTTCATACAATTTAGGATTTTTAGAAATTTTAATGGTTTTTTCAAATTGGAATCATTGTATAAGAGTAATTAGCCCGACGCGTGTATTAGACACGATTCAAAGCGAAAGGGAGTATTGTAAAAACTTGGTTTTTATGTGTTAGTTTTTTACATGTTTCTCTATTTGTTGTGGTGGAATCGTGTAATTGATTTTTCAGCAACTTCCCAACTAGCTAGAGCTCTGAAAATTTCAACATTTAAGTTTTTGACATGATTTGGTCATTATTTAGATTAAAGTCGAATATTTTGTATTTTTTATTAAACATTAGTAGCTTCGAGATTCTTCAATATTAGTATGAAAAAAATTCTGATTTCAAATTTATTACTTTTAATCGGCAGATCCAACTTTTACATTAGGCGTCTTAAAAAATGACATTTTATTTTTAAATAAGGCAACTGCGAAGGATGGATTAATGAATTGTAATTTTATATAGTATAAAAATTAATATGTTTTTTTTAAACAATATATATTTATATGAAAGTATGTTCTAAGAACAGTTACTGGATTTAGGAAAACAGTTACCGGATTTTTAATTAAGGATAAATTACAGAAGTCTCATAGAGACGAAGCTAATTTTATATCTGAGAAAAGTGGATGGAAGTCTCTAATACGATGGCTCAGGGCTTACAATCTGTATGAGCTGGCTTAAGTGATAGCTCTACACAATGCAACGTTCACCATTTCCATCATAACACGTTATCAAATTTTGAAAGTTCTATTGTATATGTTCGAATCAAGAACCTTTCATATATTACTATGGTCTATGAGAGACTTCCATCCACTTTACCACGTCTCTATCAGACTTCTATAATTTATCCTTAATTTTTTTTTGGTTTAAACTTTATAAGAACGTGTTTAATATTTGCATACTGCGTGGATGATGTTGAATGATCGATTACGAATGTATGCAAAGGAAGCTAATCTTAAAGCTTGTCTTAATTTTTTTTGTTTAACTTGTACAATATTTATTTCAGTTCATAAATAAAAAACTAAATAAAAAAAAAAAGTAACCAGATTAATTTAAAGAAAACTCGATAAAAAACTAACCCATAAAACCCAAGTTTTTATTACGCTCCCTTTTTCATTGAAACAGGTTTAGCGCCTACTCTACGCGTCGGGCACGAAAATTAAACAATATACAGGGTTATTTGTAAAACATTAATAACCTCGCAGGGCTATATTCCTGCCTTGATTACGAGTCGAAAATAACTAACATCGATTACGAAAAATTCATTCGTTTCAATACAAGTTAAATAAAAATAAGTTAAATAAAATGTTTTCCAATTGGAATTCGAAGGTTTTTATTTTTTATTTGCCTTGTATTAAAGGGAATGAATTTTTCATATTCGATATAAGTTACTGTAATGATAGTCCAATGTTTTACAAAAAATAAGTCAGAAATATTGAAAAAAAATGCAAACTTTGATGTCGCGTATCTCCTTAACAATTGATATAAGTCTTAATAGCTTGAACATTTTCGACTCATAATCAAGGCAGGAATACAGTCCTGCGAGGTTATTAATGTTTTACAAATAACCCTGTATAAATTGTTTAAATTTCGAAAAATCCTAAATTATACTGTAATTATTAAATTTTTTTAAACAAGAATTTGTTAGATATTTTTTATAGTCGCCACGAGTCTGCCTGCAAAGTTTCATCTTGATTGGGTCACGGAAAAAATTGATCCAAAGTTTTTTCGTCAGACAAGCAGGCAAGCCGACAAGCAGACAGCAAGCAGACGCTACGAGTTAAAAGAAAGGGAGTAAAAAACAAATCAATCGTTTCAAAATAGTGGAATGGCCGTTCAGCATCACGACCTTCAATTGACACGTGATCCTGGAAATGAACTGGAAATGAACTGGTCAATGAACGTTACCTTATCGACGTACATCTTATCCAGGTCGCGTCTCCTGGACAGGATGGAGGCGGACTGCCTGTGGGCGAAGGTCAGCTTCTGGCAGGTGAAGATGCCGGCGTAGTTCTCGTAGTCCGTCATGAACACGGTGTAGCTTGCAGAGCCGCCGACGCCTGAAATGCACCAATAAAATCTTGGATACAAAAATTATAAATGACGAAATCAGGCGCAGAACTGGAGTAGTGGATATCGTGGATCGTGTAGCGAAGATAAAATGGCAATAGGCAGGACACGTCGCAAGGCAGGATGCTACAAGATGGCCTCACAGAAGTGGAGACTTTGGGAGAACAAAAAAGGCATCGGAAGACCTCAAAAGGGATGGGACGATGATATACCCGCTGTGGGGGGAAAGAAATGGCTACATTTAGCAAACAGCAAGGAAGGATGGAAAGAGAAGGAAGAGACCTATATCCAGCAGTGGAGAGACAAAGGCTGATGAAGAAGAAGAAAAAGAAGGTATAGTCGTTGTTTGGTGTTTGTCATACTCAAAAAAGAAGATTTGTATATTTTCACATGTCTCTCTCAAAGTAAATACCTTTATTTGCGGTGTCCGATGTCGGTGTCTGATCTGACAGAGCTTCAAACGGATTACCGAAGTACCTACCGCAAACGTAACCTCACAATTCTCATGTTTCGACTAAAATTACATGAAATAAGTACTAATGTTGTATTTAAAGCTTATAGAAAAAAGATTATTTCATATACACTTATTTATTTCTTCTCCCACGGCGTCCTGATGTAAAATTACGACGAAATTGTCATTGCCGCGTTGGACTCGTATTTATATTTTGCTGATTGATAGACAACCGCATGCAATTTTTTCTCGCTCTCTCTCTCTCAAATAGAAACTGAAAGAAAGAAACACCGACGTATACCTACGTCTCGTTTATTCTTTATTTTTGTTATACTCTCGTCTATTAAGTGTTGCGTGTTAATCTTCATAAAATGCATGTTAGTATTAGTTCTGGCGCCAACTAGCAGGTTTTAACTAAAGTTTTTTTTGAGAAATATAGTAATTAAAATTACGGCGGCTTCCAAGGTTTAAATAAATGAAATCTCCTCTCTCATTGGCTTCCCCTCTGGGAAACAGCGTGATGGTTAGTTAGCTAGTTAACATTGGGCCCCCTTTTTATATTCGTCACTGGGATTAGAACATTTTTCTACATACAACATGACTGTGTTGAGTCATGTTGTGTTCTACATCAATTGTTTCGTCAGCGCTTAATCGTCACGGCAAGCGCACATCCGTTTCAACATCCTGTCCGACTAATTAAGACTCGTGTCTTCAAGACGAATCAATACAGTGCGACCGGGCACGTGATGGTCATGTGTCCCTAAGAGGCAAAATAAGAAGTTCACGCATTCTTGGAACCCTGGGAGACACAGCAAGGTGGAGGAAAGGCAATTGAGATGTCCACGTTGGACGCAGAAAACTCGATCACTTTGTTAACTAGACGATCTCCACGGATATATGTGTTAAATGAAACGGATATTTTATACCAACCAACATTGGGTAGCAAATCTCGACGTTTCGTTGAAGTCTTATCCAACGTTATTGGGCCGAACTGATTATTTCTTCCGAGGTCATAATTTTTTTTTTAAATAGAGATGCGACCACGGAATACATGTCACATCAATATTCTTACTATTTTCAAACTAAGTTAAACGCTTGTGCTATGAAAATAGGACAACCTTGCTGGTCGGGAGTGAGATTCGAACCCGCAACCTTTGGATCACGAGGCGAGAGTCCTAACCACAAGACCAACAAGCTACTCTTATTATTATATGTACTTTGTTGTGGAGTGTTAACTTCTTCTACGATAGACGTAGCCAGTGTGCAATATGTACCAATAACTTCTTCGGGCTTTTCTGTGACGTCTCTTAAAGGTGGAATTAAAGTCGTGAGAACTTCTCACCACTTTGATTCCACCTTTAAGAAGAAAAAGAAGTCGTGCTTTTCAGTGAAATATACGGTTTGCATAAAATATCTGTTTCATTTAACACATAAATATGTCTAACGCCTGTAGTAATAACCTGAACTCTATGATCTCCATGGATCTTTCCCGAATTACATTTTCTAGAAGACCAAAAACAATCAAGGGTAGTGCAAAGGGATAACAAAATACAGGGCACAGATTGGGTGACATTATCCAGGACAGAATAACCTGCAGCCTAGACGGGAAGAGCTGATTCCAATAGTCGACGACGACAGTGAGCTGGAGGGAGACGAAGACAACCAACTTACTGAGCGGGAACCGGACCCTCATCTTGGCCGGAGAGCCGGGGTCGTTCATCGTCAGGACTCCGGTGTATCTGTAGTCGTGCTTCAGGGGAGTGAGGCCCAGGATGAAGTGCTGGGAGACCTGCTCGATCTCGTACTCTCCCGGCTCCTCGCCCCTGGTGATGTTGTACGTCAGGCAGTGCGAGGCCGTCGAGGTCTTCTGGATGACGTACCAGATCCCGAGCATCTGAAAAACAAGTCGATTAAAGTAATGGTCGATTTGATTCGACGGGCGCGTCAGTAGATTTCCTGAAGATGTTGGCGTAGAGGTTGATTAGTGATCAATTCTAACCTCCTCTTTGACAATTCACACTGTCGTTTGCGTTCTGCATGTGAGAGATGAATACAGAGCGAGATCTAACCTAACCTAACCTAACCTAACCTAACCTAACGTAAGTAACGTTTTTTTGGAAAAAAATCATAATTAAATGTTGATCTGACGAAATATGATATACAGGATTATTTTGAAAACATTAATAACCTCGCAGGAATATTTCCTGCTTTAATTATAGTCGAAAATGTTTAAACAACCATGACAAATAGTAATCAATAGTTACGGAGGTATGCGACATCTATGTTTGTATTTCTTTCAATATTTAGATTCCAATTGGAACATTCCAATCCGAATTTCTGCAGGTTTTTCATCATTTTACTTGTATTGAAACGAATGAATTTTTCCTAATCGATTTAAATAATTGTAATGATAGTTCAACGTTTTGTAAAAAATAAGTTCGAAATATTAAAAAAAATGAAAATTTGATATTGCATAACTATTGGTCATGGCTGCTGGAACATTTTCGTCTCATAATCAAGGCAGGAATATAGTCCTGCGAGGTTATTGGTGTTTTCAAAATAACTCTGTATATAAGATCTGATGATAATTAATATGATTATTGTGATAGGAAAATAGAATTATGAGATACACATTTTGATTGTATATATTTCCTAGAAATTCTTAGAGCTTATTTCTAATTAGGTACGTACTGACTGCGCTGATGAAAAATTGATAACCAAGTCAATGAAAAATCCAACATTATAAATGATGAGGCTATCTATATAAGTCTATATGTAAGCATTATTTTTTATGATTTTTTAAGATATATATCTATAATAAATCTTTAAAGATTATTTCATGTTTACGATGAATTTCGTGTGGGCAATTTAAGGATTTAAAATGCATTTTTGGATTATTTTATAATATATTAGATGACGTGTGAAATACTAGTAGGCAATGAATGTTTGGAACAAGTAGATGAGTTTGTGTACTTGGGAAGTACGTTCGATAGAAGAGGGAATGTTGAGAAAGATTCAATTTTCAATTTTCAATTTTCAATTTTTATTTATTCCATAATATGTACATTACAAACATTCTGTTCAATGCATACATATTATTAACTTACATCTAACAATATACATATACACATATACATACACATCCATATACACATATACATAAACACATATGTATACATACATACACATATACATATACATACATACATACACACACATATACATATTGTGTATTAAAATACTAATTTATTATTAAACAATTATTAAACAATTAGAAGTGACCTGTATAATCTGGTCAAAGGTGTAGGAGAATCCTGCTTCGGAAAACCCCCTCAGACACATGGAATATATCAATATCCAAAGCGATCTTGTTCAGCATAGCTGTAGCTTTTCCAACAGGCATAACCATCGGCAGGTTGGTCCTGTATATTGGAATGTGAAACAATCTATGCTGACGATGTCTAAGGTAATTATCAGGAACATACAAACCAATGCTCTGCATAATTTCAGTATTGTCGATCATACCGCGCAACAATCGATAAAAGTGTGTAATCAAATACACATTCCTTCTAGTCTCTAAACTATTGTAGCCAAGCATACCCTGGAGAAACTCGGTTGGGTAAAGCCAAGGATAATGCCCGTACTCTCTCATGTAGAGATATCTCAGAAACTTCTTTTGGACTTTCTCCACCATAAGAGAGTACTTGCTCTCATGTGGCCCCCAGATCATCGAGCCACTCTCGAGTCTACTCCGCACCAAGGAGTTGTAAAGAGTTCTCAGTACGCGGGTATTCTCGAAAACCCTGGCAGTACGCAGAACAAATCCTAACATTCTCAGAGCATTACCACTGATCGTCTCTATGTGATCATGAAATGTCAGGCTGCTTACAAATTTAACACCTAGATCTTTAACATTCGATGTTCTTGTCAGATTTTGGTCGTTCATTTTGTAGCGAAAAAATAGAGTTTTTTGGGCCCTAGTGAAGGATGTAACCGAACACTTGGAAACATTAAACAAAAGTTTATTTCGTCTTCCCCATTCACATATATTTGATATATCTGTTTGGAGAAGATGAAAATCGTCCAAAGTTGACACCTTTAAGAAAAGCTTTAAGTCATCCGCAAATAACAGAAAGCGCGAGTTTAAAATTACATTTTTTATATTATTGATAAAAATCGAGAACAACAATGGACCCAGGTTAGATCCTTGCGGGACACCCGAGAAGGTATAGAAGCACTCTGACGCGAATAGACCGTAGGAGATGTATTGGTTCCTATTTTGGAGGTAGCTCGCCATAAATTTTAGCATACCATCCGAGAAACCAATCTCATACAACCTTTTCAATAAGACATCATGGTTGACTGTATCAAAGGCTTTGGCGAAGTCATTATATGAACAGTCTACCTGATGTCCCGCGTCCAGAGCTTCCGTGACATAATTTGTGAAAATCATCAGATTGGTCTCAACCGAGCGGCCCTTCCTGAATCCATGTTGTTCATCAATTATAAACGGCTCTACTCGGGAAGCGACGGTTTTACTTATTATAATTTCAAATACCTTAGCTGGTGCAGAGAGAACAGCTACAGGTCTATAATTTTCTACGGATAACTTAGAACCACTCTTGTGTATGGGAGTAACTTTTGACGTCTTCCATGTTTCCGGGAAGACCCCTGTATTTACAGAAAGATTAAACAAAAAACATAGCGGTTTTTTTATCAGTTCCACACAGCCTTTTAAGAAGAATGTTGGAATGAGATCTGGCCCAAGAGAATGGGTATTACTTAGATTTTTAATAGTGTCGGCCACATCCTTTTCATTGATATATTGAACATCAATAGACTGTGCACCGATCGGAGAACATGTTTTAGCAATATTAATATCGAGAAGCGGAGGTTCATTACTATAGACTGTTTTAAAATGACCTGCAAACGCCTCGGCAATATCTGCACCCCGTACCATTTTTTCGCCCCAAGTCATGGAATCAATATTCCCACCATCCGCTTTTTGGGATTTTATATAGGCCCAGAACGTATTAGGGTCTTGTAGAATATTGTTTTCCATCCTGGAAATGAACTCTCGGTGTGCCAATCGAATGCTACGTCTTACGGTGGATCTGTAATGTCCAAACATTTCATAATCGCTGTGACGGCCAAAGGCTTTCCAGTTTTTATGATAGAAATGTTTAGTTCGTATATCCCTAACAATATCCCTAGAAAACCATTCCGGATATCGCCTTCCGCCGGTAGCCTGAGATTTTCGTGGGAAGCAGGAATCTAGTACACCCTCGACAGTATAATAAAAATATTGTACCGCCTCATTCACATCCGATATAGAGAGGAGAGTGACTGCCGGGGTGACATCAAGATATAGAGAGGAGAGTGACTGCCGGGAATAGGGTGAACGGTGCTTTGAACGCAATAATTTCTAATAGAAATATGTCTACCGAGGCAAAACTGGCGGTACATAATGGAGTTCTGGTACCGACACTAATGTATGGAAGTGAAGCCTGGAGCTGGCAGAAGAGGAACGAAAGTAGATTGAATGCAGTGGAGATGAGGTCCCTTAGACGTATGTGTGGTATATCCATGTATGATAGAGTAAAGAATGAAGATATTAGGAATGAATGTAAAGCTGATCGTAGCATAACACAGAGAATAAAAATAGGGTCACTCAGGTGGTTTGGGCACGTTGAGCGAATGAATGAGGAAAGAATGGTAAGAAAGATATATGATGCAAGTGTTGAAGGCGCCAGAAAGAGAGGGCGACCACGGAAGACGTGGCATGACCAGATTAACTAGATACTGGAAGATGGTCCTGTTAGAAGCCTGAACAACCGTCGAGCTTGCATGCGAAGATGTATGAATGTAAACGAAGCGAAAGTTGTATGTCAGGACAGAAGAGTATGGCGTTCTATCCTCTCTGCCTACCCCCACGGGGAAACGGCGTGATGGTAAGTAAGTAAGTATTAGATGATACATTTCATCGGAATGAGGTGTCGTTTTCTTTTGAAATGTGGCTTAAAGTTGTAAAGCTGATGTTTCATGGGTATGTAATTATTTAAATTATTACATTTTTATAGCAACCATTACGTCTTTCGCGTTCATCTCAGGATGTGTTTAAAACACTAAGTAGTCAGTAAGCTATACAACAAAATTACAGGTAATTAATGATTCATTCATAACACATTCGCTAGCACCTGTTTTATAACATCATAGTGCAAATATTTCAATGCAGTTTATTGGAATTGCATTCAAGATACGACATAGCCTATGAATCAGTTTAGTGCAATGCGAATCTGTTTATCAATCTATCTAAAGACCTAGGTATAACCAATTGTGGACTTCTCACTAGTTTTTTATTGCTGATAGGTAGCTTATTTCTTCATAGATCAGGGGTTAATACAGCGGAAAATGTTATGTTATAAATATATTTGAATTGTATAAACATATTTACATAACACTTGCATTTAGGCACATCCACGCTTGTTATATCTCCGCTATCATTATAATATTTTGGCATTTATTTAAACTAGAACATCGATACAAATACTTATTTGGTTTAGGTAAGCCATTCATTCAATGAACTTATTAGTTAGTCCCTAGGTTAGAGGATTTCATACGAAGACAAAGAGATGAATCTTCAACATTTAGCCTGTCCAGCCCTTTAGGCCAATGAACTCATTAAATTGTTTATATTAACATCATAAAAATCCCTCCGAAACAAAGAGTGTTTATATTAATTTGGGAACAAAGGAAATATAGTATGAATAGTACGAAGGGGTCTAAGATGCATCACTGTGTTTCTGATTTCTGTTACGTAAAGTTCTTCTCAAATAAATTTATTAATTCTCCTGTAGTGTTTAACTGAATAAAACCCTCTTAAATACTGATACACTGTGTGGGAAATTTAATTCGCTATTTGTTTATATTAAGAGTAAACTAACCCTTTCAAAATGGTGTTATGAAACTCTTATTTTAGTCAATTAGTGTATATTATAGATATCTCACAGAGACGAAACTGTATTAATTATGGGAAAGTAGGTATAGAAGTCATTTGGGTGTACACAGGACTTATGACCTGTCTTTTTATGGTTGGCTTAAGTGATCACTTTACACAATTGTAACATTCGCCATTTCCACCCATGATAGAATATACCATGCTTATTCATTTTTTGGAAGTTGTATATATGTTCAAATTGCGTGGAAAGCTTTCATATATGAGTTTCATATAAGCGCCTTTCCATGCGGTCTGTACAAAGCCATTTTCATTCCCCTAAATCCCCACAGATGTCGCTAATGAGAAAATCTACATTGATTTTTTACGGAATTTTGAGAGCAATATACTTTATTGTGTGTAATGAAATTCATCCGAATACTTGCATTACACTAGGATACACACTACGCCAGGAAATATTATTTCCAATTTTTGTTAAATAGTGAGATATCTATAATATACACTAATTGATTAATAATGTCTCTGTGACATAAATCCAGCACTGTTCTGAAAGATTTGAACAAACTCAAAATATTCTCTTATTTTAGGTTTGAATTGTTTTCATAATATTGACACAGATGTCGTAGGGAACATGTCAATGACCGAGGAAATTTTTGTCTCCTTTGTGATAAACTTCAATCTATCCATTTGTTTGTATAATTTGTCAGATAGAAAGGCGTCGTTTTTACTTTTAATCTTCTACTGTTCAGGTCATTGTAATTATTTTAATATATAAAAATAAACATCACCACTCGTTTATTATATTCTTTGGTGAGCTTGCACACGACGCATTAATTTTTCCACCTGACGGGGAAACTTCATTGAAAGATCATATTGAAAGAACAGAAAGAAAGAAAAAAAAAAGAAAACAAAAGAAAGAAAAAGAAAAAACATATTGAAAGATCCGCAAAGGAAACGCCCACAGCGACTAATTATCATCGAGATGTAACCCACCTCAGTTTTAGTATCATAGGAGGCCAATAATAATAATATTATTTACATTTTGTGTGAAATGTAAACAGGTACTGAGATAAGCGACAACAAAATTTGCATTTTTTCAACATTTCTGACTTTTTTCTGTATAATGTTGGACTATCACTACAGTAATTTATATTGAATATAAAAGCCAATGGTCTTGCAAAATGAGCAAATTTCACAATTTCTTCTCACATCTTCTCTTGCGTTTTTTTTTAAACAGTATTATTTAAAACATAAATTGTAAGTAAACAAATTGACAGATTTTCCAATAATTTTAATAGGTCTAGGATAATCGTATACTTTGTAATATTAGGTCCTTACATATGAAATTGGCGTTTAGTATGGGAGGAACATAAAGCCGATTTTTTTTTATTATAATATATTTATTTAATCAAAGTATGTACCATTGCTATCTATGCACTTTTGCCATCTCATAGGTAGTTCATCGATCCCTTTACTAAAAAAACCATTCGGACGGGAATCAATAAAATCTTTGAAAGCGGTTTGGACTGCCCCATCGGAGTTGAATTTTTTCCTTTGCAAGAAGTTATCCAAATTTCGAAAAAAATGTTAATCTGTTGGGGCAAGGTCCGGAGAGTACGGTGGATGTCTTAGACATTCCAATTGAAGCTCCTTTAATTTGGTAGCCGTCTGTTGTGCAGTGTGTGGTCTAGCGTTATCATGAAGCAGCAGTGGCCTAGAGCGATTAACCAGCCTCGGTTGTTTAGCAGCTAGCTTTTCCATCATGGTTTGCAGTTGCTGACAATAGACATCTGCCGTAATCGTCTGGCCAGATTTAAGAAAGCTGTAGTGAACGACACCAGCACTAGTCCACCAAACGCTCACAAGTAACTTTTTTGGAGTCAATTTTCGCTTGGGGCATGGTTTGGCTGGTTCGGCAGGGTTCAGCCATTGCGATGAGCGCTTCCGATTATCGTACAGGATCCACTTTTCATCACAGGTAATGATTCGATTTAAAATCCCTTCATTATTGTGCCGGTTGAGTAATGCAACGCAGCAGTCAACGCGCGTTTGTTGATTTGCTTCACTCAATTCGTGAGGTACCCACCTTTCAAGCTTTTTCACCTTACCAATTTGCTTCAAGTGGATTAAAACAGTTTTATCACTAACACCGCAGCCTGCAGCTAACTCGGATGTGGTTTGCGATGGATCCGCTTCCACAATAGCCTTCAATTCTTCATTATCAACTTTGGTCTCCGGCCGTCCACGGGGCTTGTTCTGCAGGTCGAAATTTCCAGAACGAAAACGTTGGAACCAAAAACGCACTGTGTTTTCTTTTGCGGCACCGTCGCCATACACATCATTAATCCTTCGAGCCGTTTCTGCAGCACTGGTGCCACGGTGGAACTCGTACTCGTAAATAACGCGATATTTCAAGTTTTTCATTTTGTAAACTGAGTGACGCAAAGAAAAAAACAATTGAGGAAAAAACAAATGAATTATAATTGTCAAAACACAAATACATGAGTAAATAGCTGTATAAATTTGGATTTGGAATTCCTAACCAAAGAGAAGATATTTGAGATCAAATTTGCCAGTACGGCAAAACGCCAATTTCATATGTAAGGACCTAATATTATTGAAAAAAAAGACATCTCACGAGGCCATTCAGTTATAAAAGGCCCACGAAATGGTGCGATTTTCTTCATTTTTAAAAAATCGTATGTTTAGTAATTTATAAAATAATTTAGTTTGCGTCATTTTAATAAAATATCCGTATTTAATATACATGAAACCCGAATAATAAATTTAAAAATGACATATTTACGTACAAAAATGTGATAAAAACGCAACAGAAGATGTAAGAAAAAAATGTGAAATTTGCTCATTTTACTGGACGATCGCCTTAACATTTTAACATTCTAAATTTAACATTCTAAATTTCTGCAAGGTTTTAATAATTTTATTTGACTTGTATTAAAGCAAATGATTTTTTAATATTCCATATAGGTAACCGTAGAGATAGTCCTACGCTTTACAGAAAATAGGTCAGAAATATTGATAAAAAAATATACAAAATTCGATATCGCTTATCTGCGCAATTATCGACGTTTCACCCAAGTGCGCAGAATATTTTCAATTCATAATTGAATGGACAAGACTCTCCCAAAGTTTTTGCTGCTAGTTACGAGACACCCTGTATACATTTAAAATAAATAACACAAGACTAGACGTTTGCATGTTCGTTTTAAAACAGTTTATCATTAATGAATAAAAAAATTGGTGTATGCAATGAAAACAATAAATATTTTTCGATAATTACAGAAGTTGTCGGTCCGTGAAACGAAATGTAATCATTACTTCCGGTTTCCGGTAATGTTAATAATCAAAGCCAATTCCTGGTTTCTGTGCATCCCGTAAGTAGATAACGCATGTATCTACGTTGTTTATAAGTATTCTATTATATTGTTTATAATAGTTATTTGTAATTTTTACGAATTTAAACCTCGTCAATGAATGATTTAGTAAATAGAGAAAAATTAAGTAATTAAAGGAAATGCAATCAAATGTACTGAAACATTAAATGATTTATCAATATTATTCTTTCCGCGATGTAAACAGTAATAATTAAAAACACCTTTATTTAAATTTGTTGAATTTTATTGAAAATCATCAACTGTCCATCGAGAAAGATTATACATTAATTATTTTTATATTAATAAGAAGAAAAAACTTTGTATAAAACCACTATTTAGGGCTTGTTCAGACACAGCGGGAACCGTGCCGTTTCAGAATCGCATGAAATCCGTGCGGGTCTCATTTACCTAGGTTTGTATGTGATCGTTCAGACACAACCGTGCGGTTAGTCAACCGCTGCGGCGCCCGCAACCCAACCGCTAGAAAATAGACCCGCACGGCGCCCGCACGATCCTATTACTATGGGGCCTTACGAGAGCGTTCAGTCGCGTTGCGGGCACCGCACGGTTCCATGTCACAACAGGAGCACGCGTGGATTATATTCTCTTTTCTATGGTTATGGATCGCTTTGACACTGAATTTTTTATTGATGAAGTGGAGAAAAGACCTGTAATATGGGATCTTCAGTGTGAGGATTACTCAAATATGCCAAGAACCAAGCTTGGCAGGATTTGGTGGTGATATTTGGAAATGGTGAAAAAAAAGAGTATTTTAGAGAAGTAGGTATTTATTCACCAAAATGAACTGACAGAATGATATTTATGTGTCTTGCCATGGAACACGGCCGTCGTTAACAAAGTAATGAGCGAATATATCTCTGATATTCAAAGATGGAGAACGGCACCAGAACTGTCAAACTGACGTTTATTTTCGCGCGCACAAATCGCTTATTAACCGCGGCTGAACAGATGACACAAATCGCGTGTTTTGAAACGCGATTCTGAAACTGAACGGTTCCCGCTGTGTCTGAACAAGCCCTTATTGAGTAATCAACACGTTTTGGGGCAAATGGTCTCTTCATGTTATGGTTATGTCTGTTGGAAGAGCTACAGCTATGCTGAACAAAATCGCTTTGGGTATTGATATATTCCATGTGTCTGAAGGGGTTTTCCGAAGGAGCATCCTCCTAAACCTTTGACCAGATTTTATGTTATTTTTAATTAATTTAATATTGTTATTTTGATATACATATATACTCTCATAATACATATGCCTCGAACACTTTGTTCTTAATGTACATAGTATTAAATAAATGGAATTGAAATTAATTGAATTCATCAGGATACAACGTAAAAAATTTAATTGGAACTATAGACTGTAGACATTAAAAAAAATATGGGAGTTTCATAACGAATTAGGAACTAATGAATTAAATATTTTAAATACCCAAATCCTTTTTGCAAAATAGTTAATGTTGTTATTTAATTTTGTTTTCATACTAGTTCCTTAATAGTTATTCAACTCCCGTATATTCATTTTTTTGTTTTTGTTAAGGTCTATAGGTAGGTACTTCCAATTTTAATTTTTAGGCGCGAATACAGAGTCAAAACTTAAGCGTATTTTAACTTTTTAATCATTAAGTATTGTCTCTGCATTCGGGCCTTAGTATAGGTTTGTAATTATGACTTCAATATGAAAATACATATCGCACACCTGCTTTTTATCTTGGAATAATCCAAGATGATGGTCCCGTTGTTCATACAATGAAAATAAGTATTTCACTATATAATTTAACGTCCTGTTAATTTAATCTAACTAAAATAATCGTAATCTAAATTAAACAAACCAAACCTAATAACCTAACCTAACCAAACCTAATAACCTAACCAAACCAAACCTAATAACCTAACCTAACCTCATATATTGCCTATGAAATGTCAAGGCTAAATCAAAGATAATGGTCCCATTGCATATACAGCGAAAATGATTATTTCACTATATTTTGAATATGCTAATAACAAAATGAAACATAATTTACGTTTAAAAAGTAAGTATTAAATAAGATATTACACTTTAAAGTTTCGAAAAATGCACTGCATATTTTGACATTTCATAGGCAATATATGAGGTTAGGTTAGGTTATTAGGTTTGGTTTGTTTAATTTAGATTACGATTATTTTAGTTAGATTAAATTAACAGGACATTAAATTATATAGTGAAATACTTATTTTCATTGTATGAACAACGGGACCATAGTCTTGGATTATTCCAATGTCAAAATATGCAGTGCATTTTTCGGAAGTTTAAAGTGTAATATCTTATTTAATACTTACTATTTAAACGTAAATTATCTTTCACTTTGTTATTAGCACATTCAATAATATAGTGAAATACTCATTTTCGTTGTATGTGCAATGGGACCATTATCTTGGATTTAGCCCATTGGACAATTGGACAACAACTACGAAATAATACTACACAAACCTTATTCATCTCGAATCCCGACATCGGCTCCACGACTGGACATCCTCCCAGGTGGTAGGTGTGTCCCCAGGACGATCCGATGACAGCCGTCAAGACAAGCAAAGCACAAGCGATCCCCGCCATTTTTAAAATCCAACGACAAACCAGTTGCCTTCTATATCACTAGTTCCGAAATCAAACCGCTGTCGGGCGGTTCCAAATTCAAACTGCTGTCAGAAAAGACCGGCTCGCGGAGTGGTCAGCGGTGGACCTATCCGCGCGAGATGGCTATCGAGATTGTTTTGTTTGTGACGTACAGAGGTGTCTTTTATAGGCGCACGCATACACACAGGCTAACGGGACGCGATGTCTCACTGTGCTTGAATTAGTCATAAGTTTAAGTGGAAGTAGCTATCGTAATATTGTCGTTAGAGCTCCACCAGGGTTGTCACTCTAAACTTTGTTAAAACTTTGAAATGTTGTCATTCAAAAATCAAGACACAAATTCGGAACAAAATTAGATCATAAATATTATTCACTAATATGTAAGCATTCTTTAATCAGAATTGAGCTACGCATGTGTGTCACTTAATTTAGATTAATTTTAGCATTGTATTAAAATGATTTATTTGCTCATACATAGTATAGCACATCCCATAGAAAAGTTGAATATTGTTTTCTATGAGCTAGTCCAGAATTGTTTACAGATAGATTCCTGCCTTAATTAAAGTTGAAAATATTATACCATCAATGTCCTAAGCGAGTTCAAAGTTTGCGGTTTTTTTTTAAGTTTCTGACTTATTATACCTTCCGCAAAATGTTGGAATATCTTTAAGGTAACTTATATGGAATATTATAAATTTATTCAATTTAATGCAAGTCAAATGAAATTATTAAAACTTTGCAGCAATTTAAACTAGATTTTTTGGCAACGTTTTGGATCAATATTAAGTTACTTCATCATTTTTCGAGAACGGCTGCTTTTGTCTCTTTTCGACGGGACCACCCGTTCATCATTCTCCGTAGTAGAATTTGCGGTTCATGTCGATTTCATTCATATTTTTTAAATAGAGATGCGATCACGGAATACGTGTCACAAAAAGTATCAAATTAAACTACACGCTTGTGCTACGAATATAGGACTAACCTACTAGTCTCCTGGATGAGATTTGAACCAGCGACTGATGGATCGATATGCAAGGGTCTTAACCACTAGACCAAAAAGCTGCTTAATTAATTATTTATCAATAAAAAAGATACTTTGAGAAACAAGCTAGCTAACGAACTAACTCGAATCAATAGATTGATATGGCAGTTACTTTGTGGTGTAACATGATTATTTTAATTCACACTAAATTGAACTAGGTAATGCACTACCATGAGCTTTATTTATCACTTATATAGTTTTGAGAGGATTCTCATTTATTATTAATTATTAGTTATCATTATTAATCTTATTAATCATAAATAACTAATTAGTATGCTGCTCCTCTTGAAACTATAGTGATAAATATAACTTAACGTCTCTATACAAAAAGTTTAATGAAGTATAAATTTTATTTAATGTTTATTTTTATATTTTCACAAATCATTGTTTATATAAGTATATTTATAAAAAATGTTTTATGATTGTTTATTTAAAATATTCTTTAACTAGTTATTATAACTAAAATATTTGTACTCTAAAAGCCTGCAAGGGTGCTGAAAATAAATAATTAAATAAACAAACATCGAAAATCTTCGAATATGTTCGATTTCACTTGTGGCCGTGATATTCAAACATTCGAAGTTTATAATTGATTTTATTCAAAGACATTATTACCTAAACACTTAGCATCATTTTTAAATATTCTCTAGTCATAATAATTTGTTTCAACCCTGTTATAATTTTCTGGTATGACTAACTCAAGATCGCGGACTCTGGATTTTTTTTGTTATTTTTTCTGATAAACATTATAAACTTTGTGCAAAACACTAACTGTTTGTAATCTTGGGAAGCTTAAACAAGATTCCTAAGATTACAAACACGTGATGCGTGTGGACGGATGAAACATTGCTATAAGCTTTGGTTATTTAAAAATTAGTCACAGAAAAGCATGGATCAAAATACAGACAACTTCTCGTGTTCACTCAGTTATGAAGAGGATGAAACAATAAAGGTGTGTGCGTATGTAATATGAGGTTTTCAATCGTAAAGGTTAATGGGACCAGACACGCTACAGGGTGAAAACAAAGTCAAACCAGGCATCGCAACTTCAGTGGCGGTCATACAAGCGGAGCTCAACTAGAAAAAAGTAACCCATAAAAACCAAGTTTTTACAATACTCCCTTTCTCATTTTCGGGTTTCGTGTCTCCCATATGCGTCGGAATCTCCATACAACTTGTATGAAAAAAACATTAAAAATTTGAAAAATCCAAAATTATGCTATAATAATTAATTTTTTTAACGAACATTTGACAGATCTTCTCGATCGTCGCCACGAGTCTGCTTGCAAAGTTTCAGCTCGATTGGATCACGGGAAAGGGGTTTAAAATGGATCCAAAGTTTTTTTGTCACACAAGAAGACAAGCAGAAGCCACGAGTTAATTTAAAGGGAGTAATAAAAAATTTCCGAAAATCCAAAATTATACCATAATCAGGTTTCGCGTCAACCAGACGCGTTGAAATATTTTCATACAACTTAATAATTTGTATGAAAAACCATTCAAATTTTGAAAAATACGAAAATTTGATAGATCTTCTTGATCGTCGTCACGAGTCTGCCTGCAAAGTTTCAGCTCGATTGGATCACGGGAAAAGGGTTAAAAATCGATCCAAAGTATTTTCGTCAAGCAAGCAGATAAGACGACAAGTAGACAAGCAGACGCTACGAGTTAAAAGAAAGGGAGTAAAAAGGGACAATATTATTTGATTCTCTGAAATCTAATTGATCTATTGTAAATGCGCACTTTTTAAAATAAATGATGTTTTATATTTATATTAATTATTGCATCTATATTAGTTGATCTACGGATAAATTATAAATGAACTACATTCGAGGTAGCACGATAATTATTTTTGAGCATACTCAATTAATATTTGATATTCAAAAACAATATGTGATCCTCTTTTTTTATTATTATCGTAAAACTAAGGCTATTTTAAGAAATATACCTGAACTGAAAGTGCCCACTAAAATTTTCTAACTAAAATAGGTTAGGTTAGGTTAGGAAAAACATAAGCACAAAAATTGGTCAATCGAAATTTAAATGGACAAAAAAGAATATTAGTTTAATCGAATTACAAAAAAGCGTCTAAATTTATTATATTTAACGCCCATTTCTCTTAGTTTTGGGGCTCAACAAGTAACTATCGAACATAATTTCTACATCTCAAACATTTTTTGCGTAGCTCTAAATAGATTAAAATATCGACAAACCACTCTCGCTATGCCCTGCAATTACCCTTCACAAGATATCTTTCTCAGCTCCCCTCTTCTATCGAACATAAATATAAATATAAAAACTCATCTGCTTGTTCCAAGCAGGGAATGCAATCCCGAGTAGGGATTGCCCTTTCGCGATCCCTCGAGATCAGAATTTCCAATCCCGTGGGATCCCTAGGGATCGAGATCCCGAATAGTTTTGTGTTTTTTTTTGTTTATAGAGCTGAATAGCATTTAACGACAACGCATTGCATTTTTATATCAGCAATTTTAATAAAATATTCATTATTAACCATCGCATTAAAGTTTTTGTAGGCGTTTTTCCAGGCATCGATCAGTCAATGTAGTTGAGTTAGTTAGTAGTTCGAAATGTTCGAAATGTGGATACATCGTAGAATGTTAAGGATATCTTGGACTGACATGACTAGTAATGTTGAAGTTTTACGTAGAGCAAATACAAACAGACAGTTACTCAACATATAATAGTAAAGCTCCGTAAAATGTCATATTTTGGTCATATAATGAGAGGCGAAAAATACTCCATCCTTCAGCTCGTCATGAAGGGGAAGATTGAGGGTCGCAGACGGGTCGGAAGGAGGCGGTGTTCCGGATAAGAAGCGTGGAAGAGCTGTTCCGCACTGCCCTGGACAGAGAAACTTTCTCCCAGATGATCGCCGACGTCGGGGGGACCCGACAGGGCACATGAAGAAGAAGAAGAAGTTGAGTTAGTAGTAGTTTTAATTACTTAGGTTATTGTTAGGTTGATAAAATAAAGCAAATATTATTCAAAGCTATTTTTATTATTTGAATGTGACATGAATATAAGTTTTAAGTAATTACTAAAAGCTCTATACACAATTAAACATACAAAACATAAAAAAATTTAATTATCCACTTAATCTATGGCTGATTTTGAAAATGGTTTCGTAGGAAGCTGAGCACGTCGATTGTTTTATCTAAGTGATATCTTATTTCAAATGCTGCAAATACCCAGCAGCTGAAAATGTCCTTTCGGACTCAAGGCTGGTGGGGACCACTGAAAGTAAACAATATCGTAGGCGAATTCTAAATATAGGTCTCCATTTCCCCTACATTCGTACAGATTCATCTCTTTTTTTACGAAATTTTCCAATGTATCGGTATCGGAGAGCATGCAAGGAGGATAAGATTTATTTACTTTTAAAGCTTCTTTTAATCCCGATAATCTCGTCCGATTTTTCGGTTCGGAATTTCATTTCCTAGTGCCAAGCATTCATTGTCTACTCTCTGTACAAAAATAATAGTTTTTTTTTAAATATAAATTTGATTACGCACACTCAACGCTAAATCTGTATCCTCATGTGTCAGCAAAATTTCATCCATGTGTATACGCATTCTTATCATCAAACATAATCATCCGTATTCTGAACAGATCAGATAACAATTTACATCTTTCTCCCTCCATCTATATCTATCTCATATAGAAACTTACAGAAACAAACACCGACGTAAAGCTATGTCTCGTTTATATTTAATTTTTATTATCGTCTATTAAGTGTTGGGATAAAGATCTTAAAGATCCAGACATATCTGTCAAAAAATATCAAGATGGGATGATTTGAATACGCGGTAACGCCGAACGCGGTCATGACAAGTTTAGCCACGATATTTCATCTGGACGCTGTGGATAAAGAAATTAATACGTTTCTAAGAAACAATCTTTCTTATATCATCTTTTAATACAGTGTATATGAGCCGTAAAATTACACAATCCGCTCTGGACATTTTTAATTTTTATTATCGTCTATTAAGTGTTGGGATAAAGATCTTAAAGATCCAGACATTGTTATTTTCAGACGGGCCGAATAATTTCGTTGTCTGTCCGTCCGCCCCCGTAACTTCGTGTAACGTCAGTAATTTCGCTTGAATTCACGGCTAAAGAAACAAATTAAACGGCCGGAGATAGGGCTTGAACCCCGGGCCACCAAACCCGAACCGGCCGTTTCACGCATGTTGCTGCGGAGCCGTCTCTCCGTGGAGCGCCAAAATTTTTATATAAATATATATTAGGGCTTAGCAAAGACGCGGACTAATGTTCCGTCATTTTTTGACGGGTTGCAGCTTGTTAACATCAAATTCTGGAATCAATTGTAACTATTCGAATTATGGTTTGAATAACCCTGTAAAGATAATGGCTCCTAAATGTCCTTAAGTGCCCACAAACAGATGGGTAGGTTTTGAAACGAGTGATCCAGTCAATTGTTTACAATAAAGTGCTATGTTATTGTAAGAGATTCCTTAAATACAAGTGTTACAGACTTTAAATCCTTCGGCCAGGTTTCTTCCGTTTTATGTAAAACAACTAACTAACTAACTTACCATTACGCCGTTTCCCCGTGGGGGTAGGCAGATAGTATAGAGCGCCATACTCTTCTGTCCTGATATACAACATTCGCTTCGTCTACATTCATACATCTTCGCATGCAAGCTCGACGGTTGTTGAGGCTTCTAACAGGACCATCTTCCAGTATATGGTTAATCTGGTCATGCCACGTCTTCCGTGGTCACCCTCTCTTTCTGGCGCCGTCAACACTTGCATTATACATCTTTCTTACCATTCTTTCCTCACTCATTCGCTCAACATGCCCAAACCACCTGAGTGACCCTATTTTTATTCTATGTTTTATGCTACGATCAGCTTTACATTCATTCATAATATCTTCATTCTTTACTCTATCATACATGGATTTGCCAAACATAAGTCTAAGGGATCTCATCTGCACTGCATTCTATCTACTTTGTAAAACAAAAATGATAATAATCTGTCAAGATATTGTAACGAGATGCTAAAAAGGCTGTGCTAACGTGCTTGTCTGAATTCCTGGTAATATGTCACTTGTCACAACACTAACAACAATCTAGGGTGATTTACAACCTCCGGGAAACGTCTAGAAATTACTGGTTTCCGAGAAGCAACGAGAAATTTCTAGAAAGTAAGAAAATTTCAATTACTAATCCTCGGTGACTATATTCAAAACATTTTTTAATTTTTTGATATTGCTTTTGCTGCTGATTTTATATCCCACATATATCCATTGTGTAAAGTTTATGATGTGTTAATGTGTAAAGTGATCACTTTTTTAAATACAGATGAGAACACGGAATACGTATCACATCAATATTCTCACTATTTTCTAACTAAGCTAAAGGCTTGTGCTATGAAAATAGGACTAACTTGCTGGTCTGGGGTGAGGTTCGAACCTGCGACCTTTGGATCACAAAGCGAGTGTCCTAATCACAAGACCAACACTTTCTAAGGCTTGTTTTATTTCATGTTGCAAATGAATGATAAAGAAGCTCATAAAATGTAGCGAGAGTCCTAAGTCCTAACCACAAGACCAACAAGCTACTCATAAGTCATAAATCACTTAAGCCAGCCATATGGTAGATGGTAAGTCAAATAATAACACAAAGGACTTCCATACCTACTCACTCTCCTCTCCTCGTCATCCGTGGATACAGCCCTTTAGAACAGTTAAAATGTAACTACGCTGATTTTTGATTAATGATGATTTTAATTGTATAACTGTAAAATGTGTGATATTATATATATATAAAGCACATTTATTTATTTATTTATTTAATACACGGTACAACGTACCATTAAAAAAAACAATGTATATAAAGATATATAGATTGATAGGTAATAATAAAAAAGGATATAAGGTATAATTCTATCAAAAACAATTAATAAAGTGATATATAAAGAAAAATAAAACATTAAGTGAATAACATAAAGTATAACAAAATTACATCAAATGAAATAATAGTTATCAATTCAAATATGAAAGTCAACAATCAATAAAACTACAACAAAATGAAATAATTGTAAACAAATCAAATCTGAGACTCAAGAAGCAATAAAAAAGACAGTAACATAAAATGAAATGTAAAATTCAAAAATCTAAAAACAAGAGATAGACATGACATCAATAACTAATTATAAATGACCAAATTCGTCCAGAAGAGCTTTCTTGTAGGCGGCTAGTGTTTCCGAAAAAACATCCGATAGGTAGCCATACTCGTTTACTAACCTATGGAGCCTTCTAATAGGTGAGCTATATAGATAATTTACACTAACATTGTCACAATGAAACGATATACTTTGTCTAGTGCTCCTAGAAGGGATGTGATAAAAAATTAGCTGCGTTAGTTCTGAACTGTTGTAATAATTATTTACGATTTTATACAGTAATACGAGGTCAGCAATTTTCCTTCTGTCGGATAATCTATTTAGTCTAATTAGTTTAAGACGATAGAAAATTATAATTTATGTAATTTAAAATTAACAACTCTCAAAAATTTGTGCTACACTCGCTCAATATAAATATCGCTCAAAAAAGACAACATAAATATGTGGCTAGGTTTTCGATTTGTGTCATTTTAGTAGCATTTCGTTGAATATCCAGGAACCGCAAACGTGAGCCAGTTTTGTGGTCGCAAAGCATGACCACAAATAATGAATTTAACTTAAAATTATCTGTCATCGCTCCATTATCCACGTTAATATTTATGCGAAGAAATAACTTGTCTGGAAATAAACATAATTATATATTGAGGTTTTTATCCTTCTGTATTTCCAATAAAAAAACATCTTCACACACGAACATCTTCCCCAAGCAATGGCCGCTTCATTTCGTACCAGCTCCCGCGACCGACACACCCACACAAGCGAACACACTCACTCACTTGCATCGAGATGCAATAGATATATTATAAAACCGTAATAAGTATACAATAGTAACGTGATAGAAATAAATATCTCGAGTGAAAAACATAATCTCACGTCCACTGCATTCTGCATTCAGTTTACTTACGTTTCTCTTCTGCCAGCTCCAGGCTTCACGTCCATACATCAGTCTTGCTTATAACTGTAGCTTTAAATAATGTACATATGTGAAGATATTCAGAACTGTTTATTTGGGACATGTTTAAATTTTTCAAGGACACAATACTGGATTTTATCCACAGAGGGAACATCATCAATCAAGATGTATTAGAGATGTTTCACAGAGACGAAGCTATTTATATGGGAAAGTAGGTATGGAAGTCCATTGGATGTATGGAGTCTTATCCCGTAAATACATAACCACCACTCTAGGTCACACACACACGCAAACGTGGCGAGTGTGCTGCGTAAACAAAACTGAGGTACAGCAGCGTATACGAGGCAGGGACACAGGTCGATGTCCAGAGCATCGTCAGCACACACACACAGCTAGACTTCAAGAGAGTTCTTTGCTCTCAAAACATATAAAAATAGCCAACGCCTTGTACGGGCATGTCAGTCTCTCAACTACCCCCGGCGTAGGCCGGAGGCCCTGTTCCGTCAAGTCTTTATCATTGTCTTTATTGTCGTAATTATGTATAACTTGTGATTGTTTTATCAGTAAATAAATTAATCAAACATTCCACGACTTTGGAGAATTCCCGTTACATAACGGGTGGTGACCATAAAGCAGCTTTCTCCTCATTCATCGATCACCACAAATTGGTGACTACCGACGCTCACCTTTCACCCCCAAAGATGTTTATAGGCTTGCGACCTATCATAAGGCTGTTTTAAGTGATCACTTAACACAATATAATGTTCTCCAATTCCATAATAGATTACCACATCTATAAAATTTTTGTTAGTAGTATACAGGGTTATTTGGAAACAATAATAACCTCGTAGGACTATATTCCTGCCTTGATTATGAGTTGAAAATGTTCAAGCTGTCATGGTCTAATACCAATAGTTATGGAGATATGCGACATCAAAGTTTGCATTTTTTTCAATATTTTTTGTAAAACGTTGGAGTTTCATTGCAGTACCTTATATCGAATACGAAAAATTCATTCATTTCAATACAAGTTAAATAAAATGAAAAAACCCCGAAAAATTTCCAATTGGAATGTTTCCAATTGGAATTTGAAGGTTTTTATTATTTTATTTGGTTCGTATTAAAGGAAATGAATTTTTCATATTCGATATAAATTACTATAATGATAGTCCAATGTTTTTAAAAAAATGAGTCAGAAATATTGAAAAAAAATGCAATCTTTGACGTCGCGTATCTCCATGACTATTGATATTAGGACATAATAGCTTGAACATTTTCGACTCATAATCAAGGCAGGAATATAGTGCTGCGAGGTTATTAATATTTTCCAAATAACCCTGTATATGTCAACTTTGCATACTTTGTTTCATATGTGAGTTGTATTTTACTTTATAATGAGAAGAATATTTATAAATAAATAATTTTCAGGTGTATTCTAGTGTAAATGTTAATAATTCGGAAGAATGTCGTATACATATAAAAACAATATTGCTTTAAAGATTCTAATCAAAAAATAGATATCTCATTGCCAGCGGTGACATCTGTGCTGGCTTATGGGAATGACAAATTTCAACTATAGAAGTGATCACTTAAGCCGGCCGTATGATAGATCGTAAGCTCTATAAACACCCAATAGACTTCCATACCTTTTTTCCCATAAAAATACCTTCGTTTCTATGAGACGTCTGTAATATATCTTGATATCTTGATATCTTGATATCCATAACAAGTGAAAAACTTAGTGGGAAACCCATCGCTGTTTTAACAATAAAATATTTATAGATTATTAAAAATATTTTATAATATTTATATGGTTGTCTCCACTTGAGTTAGTAAAAAAAATATTTTATATTTTCACTACTGGTTTCGAGAAAATCAGAATTTCTCATCGACAGGTGAAGACAAACTGACTAAAATTAGACCTGCGTATTATACTAATAATAACTTAGGCGGGTTACTCCCAAATTCAAAGTCAAAAATAAATAATTTGGAAAAAAACCGGAGTTGACGAAATGTTATGCGGTATTTGCAATAGTACATACATCGGTCAAACTTCTGGAAATATCAACGTTAGACTAAAAGAAAATCGTCGTTGTCTAACTAGCAATAATTTTTCTGAATTTTTTTTTGAACCACATCATTGAGAGTAATCACTTTCAATTTTCAAAAATGAATAATTTTGAAAGTTTGGAAATTAAACAACATTGTCTTCATTAACCCTTCGCTTCTTCTTTCAACATTCCCGTTACAACCACAACCATCCTTACACCAGTAACTTCGGCTCATTTTTTCAGTACCTAACCATTATTTATTCTTAAATTATTGTTTAAATTTGAATAGAATCATTGTTAAAAATCTTTATTGAAAAAGTAGTCAGTTTGTCTTTCACCTGTCGATAAGAAATTATGATTTTATTTTTTCGATAGTGAAAAATAAAATATTTTTTTAATAATCTATCATTATGATTCTCTAAAAAGTGAACGCTAATTCATCAATAATATAATATTTATTTATTTACAAATTAATAAACAAATTAACGAAGTTTGAAACCCCTGGCTTGAAGGAAAAACTGCAATTCAAATCACTTTGGTTTAATGGCAGACAAGGCAGCGTCTCGAGTATTGTGATTCTCCGAAATCATGACGAACATGTTCGTCATTAACGCATGGACTTTGCTTTCAATTCCGGCTATAATACTTTTCTTAAATGGTGGCCAGATTAGAGCAGAAATAAAATAAATGTGTGTACGACAGAATTAATTTATTTAACATATCTACGTAGAACTCTTTCCATTTAAAAAAGACAATCGAATTAGTATGTGTAAGCCGTGCGTACGATGCGCATTGTTTTGTTGCGTTGGTCCTTATATCCGTAAACACCAACACAACGAAACAATGTGCCTCGTACGCACGGCTTACACATACTAATTTGATTGTCTTTCTTAGATGATAAGAGGTCTATCTTTCTTTTTTTCTGATTGATTATTAGCTTCGCGTGTTTGTCTGGACGGAATCTTATAATCGATATTTCACCCGCTTCCCAGTGTCCAATCGAGCTGAAATTTTGCCACAGACGTATTATCGATGATAATTAATCAAAGTTTAAATGGGAAATTAGTTAATGAGGCCACAAACAGATGGCGCTAGCTTCCTACCGAAGTGATTTTGAAGTGATCAAGTAGAAAATTAATCCACGCTTATATAAGCATGGAAACTTTCCCTCTATCAACACAGAATTCTGTTATCTATATCAATATCGTGAGCGCCCACCTTTTATTTCGAGAGTATGGCAAAAATTTTTTGGCCGAAAATTATTTTTTTACTTTTTAGTGCATTAAAATATAAACGTGGTTTTAAAAAAATATTTTTTCATGTATTTAATATTTTTCTTTGTTAGTATAGTATGTTCAAAATAGAATCCGCTCGATATTTGAAAACGGATAAATATAAAATATGCAATATGAACGCGGCTACTAATAAACGGCTACATAGTTAACATAGTAGTAGATGTTTTGTGGATGGCGTAGTTTATAAAGCAGGTACTCGATTTGTATAATTTAACAATTTAATTATTTCTTGAATACACTCGACTTTACCGCATAATTAATCGAACGCCTCGGGGTATTTGTGAGAAATAATCATGATATTCTTACTAATACCGTGACCAGTTTTCAAAATAAACATTCAAGTTATGACGTCACGTATGTTTACCTAGATCGTATGAAAATATCCGATGGAATTTCAATGATATTCAATGCCATAAAATTATTTCAACTACTAAATTGACGGGTATATTACACAACGTAAAATATACAGGGTTATTTGTAAAACATTAATAATCTCGCAGGGCTATATTCCTGTCTTGATTGTGAGTCGAAAATGTTCAAGCTATTATGACCTAATATCAATAGTTTAGGAGATATGCGACATCAAAGTTTGCATTTTTTTTAAATATTTGTGACTTATTTTTTGTAAAACATTGGAATATCATTACAGTAACTTATATCGAATATGAAAAATTTATTCTCTTTAATACAAGTCAAATAAAAACATTCCAATTGGAATTTTTCAGGGTTTTTATCATTTTATTTAACTTGTATTGAAACGAATGAATTTTTCGTAATTGATATGAGTTACTGTAATGATAGTCCAACGTTTTACAAAAAATAAGTCATATTTATTGAGAAAAAAATGCAAACTTTGATGTCGCATATCTCCTAAACTATTGATATTATGTCATAATAGCTTGAACATTTTCGACTCACAATCAAGACAGGAATGTAATCCTGCGAGGTTATTAATGTTTTACAAATAACCCTGTATATGTAGACATGAAGTAGCTTAAATTTACTGGTAAACAACCTGGTAACCAATACGATCGACTTATTTAAAAAAAATAAAACTAATTTGTAGATCTTCTGGTTTGTGTTTTCTGGGATACTATGGCGTGTTTTTACGACCTTTCTGGCGGGCGTTTCAGACCCCATTGCAGGCTCCCATCATCGGGGCTGACGTGTAGTGTTGATGTTGTGTTTACGTACTGGCTTGCAATATCGTATCGAAAAAACACAGTATTCGCACAAGACAAGTTTTTGCGACGCGGTATTGCAAGTCATACGCACGAACCACACTTCAATGCTTAGCCCTGATGATGGACCCTGCAACGGGATCCGAAACGTCGGCCAGAAAGGTCGCAAAAACTCGGCATAATACCCCAGAAAACACAAACCAGAAGATTCTGAACGGCAGTGAAAACATTCTTAACTTGTAAATTTAAAAAATATATATTAAAAGGTCAAACTAAAAACTTTTAAAGAGTGTAATGTCTTAGTAAATAAGTTGCGCTCTATTACAAGAAGACGTTTGGAACAAAATTACAAAAAATACGACTTTTGTAAAAAATGTATTTTGTTTAATAGGAAATTTAATTATGAAAGAATAAATAAGTACTTTAACCTGTGTCTTAGACATACACGAGGAGGGATACCTATTCTTCCGCTGCGACCCAATCCCATCTCCTTAAAAGGGGGTTAAGTTAATCCCTGTATACTCTGTGTTAAATTTATTGTAATTCAGATAATTTTTTTGGTTTGTCCAGATATACAATTTTTTTTTTATTGACCCGTGTCCACGAATGAGATTTTTGTCTCGAGACGAAACGCTCCCACGAGATTCATTGGAGACAGTTCTCTACATTATTTAAACTGTATAAATTATTCTTGTATACGCCACTTATGCAAGAAACCACAATCACCAACATACTTTACAGTGAAATATGATATCCAAGATATAAATCTTCTGTCAAAAAAAAAATTAAAAAAAAAACTGCTGGAATTATTAACAATAATTATTATCGCCCCTGGGATGGTAATTTTTTTTATTTTTAATAATTCTTTCATGACTATATTTTTGGTCAATGTGCAAGTTGGTGTTTTCCAAAAATACACCTCGATACAGAATTTTATTGTATAGAAAATTCAATATATTTCTCACAGCGTCATAGATGTCATCCATCATAAATGCTACTGATACGCTCTAGCGTATCGGTAGCGTTTGTGATGGACATTATTACATAGAAAATTATGTATTTTGACGATGTTTACACCCATATCAAAAAAATTTAATACCAGTATTAAATTATATTTGAATTAAATAATTGGTACTATTGAACAAGCCACTCATTAAAAATGTTCCTAGGTTTTCACGGCCGTTCAGAATCTTCTGTGTATAGTTTTCTGGGATATTCTGCCGTGTATATGTGACCTCTCATATCAGCCCTGATGATGGACCCTGCGATGGGATCTGAAACGTCGGCCAGAGAGGTTACATATACAGGGCAGAATATCCCAGAAAACTATACACAGAAGCCACTCATTATCATGCAGGTTTAAAATGTTGAATTTTCATATTAGAGCAGGTTGTATCAACTTGTTTTATGGAAATAATTCGTTTTAATCGTAGATTTTTATGGAAAAGGATTGTTTGATCGGTGGAAAATTCAAAAATCTATGCTTCAAACCATGCTGAAACAACCAACCCTTAGACATTAATGCATTAGACCTTAAATTTATATTTTTAACAAACTTCAATAGTCATGCATTCAACATCAAATTTTAGTACAAATGTTTAAGTGTATTAAAATATTATTAACCGCTATTGAACTATGTAACGAGAAGAGGTCAATGGCACTGAATTTTAATGAAAAAATTTACATATCCTGTTGAACAGCTTGTTCATTGTAAAAAAACGAACATACTCGGTAGGTACTCTATTTTTGTGCATGTGACAAAACTTTCTTGGTAGATAATAATTTTATTAGTACACCCACATTGTGGTATTGCATTTAACTTTGCGGTGAGACCTTACTAACACTTCTAAAATATTTTATATTGTTTTTTTATTTAAGTTGTATAATTAGTTGTTAAAATGTATGCCTGCGTTGACATCCACCGTGGCTTCTTTTACTTTATATTATTGTAATGTTATACCGCATTATGTATTCACCGTACAGCCATTAATCATAATACAAAAATAATTATTAAAACGATTCTCAAAAAACCTTAAGACTATCCTACTGTAAATATATTTCAAGACTGTAATGTACCATCGCTCACACAAATATACAAAACTAACTCCCTATGCCAAATTGACAAAGATTATTTTATAAAGAAATCTCACCCCTTAGACCGTATAAGTAATAGACATGTTCGAAGAATATTTTTTCTTCTTCTGTATGAAGGCTTGAACTTTGTGGTAACATTATTATTAAAATAAAACACAAATTACTTTGTTTTCACCACTTTATTAGATTAAAAATCTACATGTTTCGAGAACAATGTTCTCTTCCTCAGGATTATTGTGTACTATTATTATTACTGATTATTTTATAAAGAAATCTCACCCCTTAGACCGTATAAGTAATAGACATAAAACAAAGGGGCAAATAAAGATACAACTTTAAGAACCACCATGGCACATCCTTATACATACATACTTAGGTGTTAAATTTTACAATAAATTGTTATATTTCACAGAACTTTGTTCTGAAAAATTACAACTTCACAAATATGAATGTGTTCTTGAATATATAATATCTGTTGTATAAATGTATGTCCAAATAAAAATGAATTATTCAATTAATCATGGCGTCCATCTAGCGGTGGCATTGCAAAGTAATTTCAACTACCGTATCAAAAAAGTGGATTGCTCTATGGACAAAAATAAAAATTAAGCAATTAAAAATAAGAACTACATATAAGGTCGATATATTCACGGAAACATAGAGGGTTGCTATAGCTTAGTGGTCAGAGCACCGGCCCCGGAAAGGTGACCTGGGTTCGAATCCCAGTAGTAACCTAATATTTTTTCGTGAATTAGATTTTTCTGTATGTCTTTCTAATTGATTAATTAATTTGGTTAATAAATTGTTGTCGCAAAACAAATTTCAAGAAAGAAACATTCCAAAATACGAACAGTTTAAGAAAGAATTCAAATCCTTGATTTTGGACAACGATGTATTGTAACATTGCCCACATGTCTCAAATGGTTTCTGTATAATTAATATTTTACATACTTCTAAATGGTTTTTGCTTTTGTTCGTTAATTTGGCTTGTAAATACTCCTCCCATAAGCTCGAGCATTTGACTCATATTGTGAGTATAATGTATTTAAAATATTATAACATTAATTTATTATAAAAAACATTATTATGTATCTACTGTGTAAATAAACATACTAAATAAAAATACTGTAACAAAATGGTAAGCAGAAGGAATTGTATACTGTCCGAATCCCTTGTTACCTATATATCACTTTGGAACAACACTATAGAAAGCTCTAGAACAGCCTACAGTATTCTAGGATTATCTACAACATTCGGGAGATTCCTGGAACAGCCTAAAAGCGACGGAAACCTTCTTATAAATACTGGAAAGAAAAATAATCTGCTCGCGAGTTCGAAAGACCAGCGTATTGCGTATATAAAGCAGCACCGAGTTGCAAAATTTTCTTCGGACATTTCTATCGTTACAAAATAAGCCGCGTGACGACCGCCGCGCCGGTGTGGCCAGTCGTGGAAATCGGAGCGACATATATTAGGCGAAACAATCGAGCGAAGTATCTAAGTGGCGAAATAAATAAATGCGACTTCCACGTGCGAGAATTGGATGGAATGTTCTAGCAAGTGGTAAATCAAGTGTTCCCAGCGATAATAAAGTGTTCGTAGACGAGTGATAAATTGCGAAATAGTGTGGTTTCAGGAATGGTGTATGAATTTAAATCGTGTGAAGTGACTTTGTCATTTAATAAAATAATTAATTAATAAGTAAATAAATTTAATACCTTAATCGATAATTAAATTCTCGTGTTTGTATTTGTCCCCGTAGCAACGACACGTGACATTACAAAGGAGCCAGACAAGATCAAAAACGTGTTAACGAGTTCGTAAACCTACGTTTCCGTAGCTTTAGGTTTGACTTTTGATCTTATATTTATTTATTTTAATTTATTTATTAATTAACGCCCTATAGGGCCTTTACAACAGATAGGTAAAGTGTACATTAACAGAACATAAACATAGTTTAAAGAAAAAAAAAACATGTAAACATAATAATGACATAAAGAGGAAAGAAAATACTTAAAATACAGATACAAATATATAAAGATAAATATAATATAAAGTAAAAAGAATTTATATAAAAAGCAGAAGCATTAAAAAACATAATATAATAGAAATTTAAAAACGAAAAAGTAATAATGTAGAGTGAAAAGATAAGGCACAAGCTTTGAAAGTTATATTATAATAAAAAATATACATACAAATACAAATCAATTATTTAAATCCAATTCGACAAATACTAGTAATCTTTCAATGCACCTTTTAATATATGTTTGAATAATATACAGTTATTGGCAAAGACGTCCAGTTGCTCGTATCTGTTTGCTTTGATTTTAAGTAGGCATTTAGCTTCTATTTTAAATATTCCGCAGCTTTTAACAATATATTGAAGATATATATATATACCGGCGCCTACACTAATTAATTTTATTTTTGATCGTCTTGTGTCACATCCGCTGAATCATAACAAATAATGATACAGTTTTGCAAAACATTAAATTCATTCGTCAACAACTATCATTGACCTTGGTCCAAATCAGGTTAAACATTTGCTAAAATGAATCATTACGACATTCTTATTGCCAAACGATGCAAGCGATGTTTATTTGCTAAAAAATAGACACACAGGTGATACTCATAACGACTGTAGTCTTTACAAACAAAACATTTATATATATCATTGTTCAAATAATTAGCGGATTGTTTACTCATCTTTGATTCATATCCGCAACTCGGATACGGTTAGAGACATCTGTGAGATATAATATATCAAGTTGGATACTTCCGGATAGCTTTACTACGAACAGTGCAAATTAAAAACAAGCGAATATAATAAAGTGATAGAGTGATGCAAAGAAATTTTTGAATTCACTTGACTATGTGATAACCAGAGGATAATATAAAATATATTACCCAAGTGTGAAAATAGATTTTCAGTGAAGATGGAAAAATTCAAATTTGTGGTCATTCTTTTAGTTCTGCAGTTCTTCAGTGAGGTGATAAAGTATTATTTATTTTAATATTATTTTTAATATCCCCAATTCACAGAAAAAGTTTGCATAATATTCTACTAGGTTGATGCTTAAGTATTTGCCGTATTTCATTTATTTTGTTTTTTATTTTATTTATTTAATACATAAATACGTATGATTTTTTTACAACAGTGATAACAAATAGACATTAATAATCAAAGGTTCTTGTGTGTGGTGAGGGATAATCATTTACAAAGGAAAAAAATTTATCATGTGTTGAAAAATTGTCAGGTGCCCTAAATAAGTGAAATTTGATTTAGATTGGTATATAGAATGTATACACGACAGAATTCTTTCATCTAAAAAGAATCATTTTGATTTCTTAATTATGGCGGTGATCAAGTTAAATATTTTTTAATTGTAGTGGATAATTATCGGAATGATAAATAATTATTAGTTATAGTTATTCAAAACCTATAATCAACATTGGAATCATTACTTCGATGATGACATTGCGTAATAATATCAACTGAGATTGAGGAAAATTATATAAACCGAAGGATAATTCCGGATCAGTAGAGCGATTTCTTGAAAAGCTATTAGCGGATACTTGTGAGAGATTGGATTCTTTCGAGAGAATGGATTCTTGCGAGAGACTGGATTCTTTCGAGATAATGGATTCGTGAAAGAGATTGGATTCTTTCGAGAGAATGGATTCTCGCAACGGAAAAAACTGATAACAGGAAAAGTAACTTTAGAGGGAGCGGGGCTAAAATAGGTTCATTTCGGACATCCATAAAATTCACACATTTACTAAATGATGGCAGTAATTTATCACATATCACCTTGACCACAATTTTACGTTTATTGCGGTGTTTTTATCTCGGCTTTGGAGGAACTCCTTCCGTTGCGATTATCTACCGACGATCTTGGTTTCACGCACATTTGACATGTTACGCTTGGTACTTTTCTGCTCATATTATATCTGTCGAGGCATCTACACAATCTTGTGGTCACGAGGCATAATCTATGCAGGGTTATTTGGAAAACATTAACAACCTCGCAGGAATATATTTCTTCATTAATTATGAGTCGAAAATATTCAAGCAACCGTGAGTTATGGAGATATGCGACATCTAAGTTTACATTCTTTTTCAATATTTCTGACTTATTACTCCCTTTCTTTTAACTCCTAGCGTCTGCTTGCTTGCTTGCTTGTCTGACGAAAAAACTTTGGATCGACTTTTAACCCTTTTCCCGTGATCCAATCGAGCTGAAACTTTGCAAGCAGACTCGTGGCGACGATAAAAATGATCTAACAAATTTTCGTTTAAATTTTTTAAATAAATATAGTATAATTTTGGATTTTTTGAAATTTTAATGGTTTTTTCAAATTGGAATCAATACAAATGAGCAATTAACCCAATGCGTTTATAGGCACGAAACCTGATTCAGCGAGAAAGGTAGTATAATAAAAACCTGTTTTTTTTTTCAAAACGTTGAACTATCCATAACAGGGGCGTATCCGTAAACTTAATACAACGAAACAATGCGCGTATTACGCATTGTACCCACACTAACTCAACTGCAAGCTTATATGAGAAGACCTATACTTACGCACTAAGCTAGATTGACATTTCAAATTATTTTTTCTTTGCAGTGCTTTTCAAAAGAGGCCGCCAATTTTTGCGAAACAAACGCGAGATTTCGAAGAGATGTTCCCTACATTATAAGCGTTGGAGACTGCGACGCAAGTAAGATTAAAATTTTAAGGGCAGACGCCATTGAAGACGGTAAAGAAAAAGAAGAAGAGGAAGATCTGGTACAAGCGTAAGTAAAATTACACCTATAATAAGCTCATTTGTCGATAGATACCAGAAGTCTTTTAATTTAATTTTAACACCCAAAATCATTTTAGTTTTCTTGGTTTTAAATTCTTTAATAATCTCCCCAAAGAAAAATAATAAATCAGATTTTTTTTAAATTTAAACAAAAAAACATATAATACATACAAACACCTACTACACACATAATATTTATTTATTTAACGCCCTTGTGGGCTTTTACAAAATATACAAATTATAAATTTAAAAAAATAAAATAAGACAGATATACAGTTAAAAGGTGAAAGGAAAAAAAAAGGAAAAAAAAAGGTAAAAAAAAAAAAAAAAAAAAAAATACATAATATAATAGAATTGTGAAAATTTAGATTGCTGTTAAAAGATTTAAATGCATATAATAGATTTGTGTAAATTTAGATTGCAGCTAAAAAGATTCAAGTACATCTTATAGATTTGTGTAAATTAAGTTTAAGTAGTAAGAAAAAAATGATTGTAAGTAGTAAGAAGAAGAAGAAGAAATAGATTGCATTTAAATAGATTCAAGTAGGTACATCTTATAGATTTGTGTAAATTAAAAAGAGAAGTTTAAGCAGTAAGAAGAAAAATAAAAAAATGTTATCCATTTCCATTTATTTGAGATGTAAAGAATTGTTTCAATTTAGTCCTGTACACAGTTATACTATCAGCAAAAATGTCGACCACCTCCGCATGTTCATTCCCTAATGAGTGTAGTCTGGGAATTACAGAGTTTTCTATTGCATTAATTCTGACATTTCCTCTATAAAAGAATACTGTACTGTGTCTTGATGATCTCGATGGTGCATATAAGTCGATCAGACTAACAATCTGGGAGCAATCAATCATGTTATTTATGATCCAGTACAGAGATATTAGGTCTGTCACGGTAGGTACGTCTCACAGACAAGTTTAATAGTTGCAAACAACTAAGGAGACATTCACAATTGATATCCTCCAAGTGTATATTTAATTTGTAATTGTAACTGTAATGATTTTTGAAAAAAATATTTTTATTATCCCGTAGACCCTCCAGTGTTGAAGACGTCGCGGAGAGAGTGATGCAAGGCAGGCAATCAGCTTACAGTCTTCTGACCAAAGTCCTGACACATTTTCAGGCGAGAGCAAACGAAGCTGTGGAGAGGGCCAGGACGATGATGGAGGAGAGGAAACGAATGTCTGAATCAAGAAGCAAGAGAAACCTTTTCTTCAAAAATCTTCTCAGGAAACCTTACTGAAACACTAAATTGTATTTAATGTGTTAATTATGTCAAAGTGCTGTTTTAGTGTCTAATTTCATTCTGATTAACGTTATTTGACAAATAAAATTAATGATTGTCTTCCTAAGGGCCGGTTGTTTCAAGTTCGATCAAAGTAAGCGGTCGATTAAAGCATAGATTTTTACGAAAACTGATTGGTGGAGAACGTAAAAATCTATGCTTTAAAAGAACGCTTACTTTAATCCAACTTGAAACAACCGGCCCTAAGACCGCTGGGTAGCACTTAAATAGGGTAATTTCACATTTTACAGATATGTATGAAAATAAGTTAAATAGATTCAGAAAAATAAATTATATTTTGGAACACAGTATGGATGGCGTGGGATAATGTTTTCATTCATCATTTTTATAATAAAAATCTTAAAAAATACGATTTCATTAAAACGCGATATGATTGGTCGTTAGTGGGAATGCTATCCCGAGTCGGGATTGTCGGGAGTCCGGATCCCTCGAGATTAGAATTTCCAATCCCGTAGGATCCCTACGGATCGGGATCCCGAATGCTTTTGTGTTTTTTTTGTTTGTTTATAGAGCTGAATAGCAATTAACGACAATGCCATGAATTTTTATATAAGCAATTTTAATAAAATGTTCATTATTAATCATTGCATTACAATTTTTGTATGTGTTTTTCCAAGCATCGATTAGTCAATGTAGTAGAGTAAAAATTACTAACTAGTAGTAGTTTTTATTACTATGTTAGGTTGATAAAATACAGCAAATATTATTCAAAGCTATTTTCATTATTTGAATGTGACATGAAAATAAGTTTTAAGTACTTGCTAAAAGCTCTATAGACATATACAATTAAACATACAAAACATAAAAATGCTGATCATTCCCGATAATCTCGTCCGATTTTTCGGTTCGGGATTGATCTCGTAAAATGCCTCGAGATCTCGCGGGATCGGGATTGCATTCCCCATACGTGATCTATGGTGTTTGTCACTGTAATTTGTTTCGTTTCTATGGTAACCGTTCGTCTTCGCTTTGTTTTTACTTGTGTTTGCATGGTTTTTATATAGATTTTGCCGTGTTTGTGACCTATTTTAATAAAATAACTATCTAAGAATACATTTAAAATAATGGAGAACCGATTTTCACAAGGAAAATCCGATAACTTACCGAAAATTGATGCTTTAATGTTGGTTTCATTTTTCTGTTTTCGGGAATGAATTTCTACATTTGGG